>JADRCD010226382.1:11207-36862 GCA_019843815.1 Montemys delectorum
GGCATTTTCTCAATTAGTGATCAAAGGGGTAGTGCCATCTCTGGGCTGGAAGTCTTGAGTTCTATAAGAGAGCGGGCTGAGCAAGCCAGGAGAAGCAAGCAAGCCAGCAAGAAACATCTCTCCATGGCCTCTGCATCAGCTCCTGCTTCCTGACCTGCTTGAGTTCCAGTCCTGATTTCCTCTAGTAATAAACAGCCATGTAAATGTAAGCTGAATAAACCCTTTCCTCCCCAACTTGCTTCTTGGTCATGATGTTTGTGCAAGAATAGAAACCCTGACTAAGACAAATTGGTACCAGGAGTGGGGTATTCCTGTGACAACCTGACCATGTTTTGGGGAGGACTGTAGAAAGACTTTAAAACTTTGAGCTAAAAGATCAGCCACTGACTGTTAAGAACTCTGTGGGATGTTCTGTAAGAGCTTGGAAGACCATGTTGAAAACAGTGCAGAAATGGAGGCCTGGCTTGTAAAATTTCAGAGAGAAGATTAAAAACTCTTATCAGGGCCATGATGTTTTGATTGTAAAGATTCTGTGGTTCTGGTTAGCTGGGGCTAAAGTATCAGCTGTGATTAACAAGATACCAGAACTACTAAAGAGAGAACTTTGCATTACTGGGACTATTGATGCTGGTTAGCTGGAGCTAAGAAATTAGCGGTAATTAAGAAGAGACCAGCATCATTGAGGTGACATCTTCTGAAAAGTGTTTTCTGAGAGCACAAAGAGGCTGTGTTCCAGAAATAGCCAAGGTTGTACCTTGTGCTGCAGCAGGACTTGGTAATGTGTAAGAGTCAACCAGGTGGTACTGGTTTTGACAGCATGAAGAAGACATAGAGAGCAGCTGAGGCTCAGCACAGTGAGAGGCCATGGAAGGCCATTGGTAAAGGTGCAGCCTCAGTTTATAATTGATGGCCCAGGACTCAAGGTGTCATGCAAAGGAGTTGAGGCTTGGCACCGTAAAGACAGTCTATGAGAGGCTATTGGTAAAGCCTGGTTACAACATTGTTATAAAAATGCCAATACCATACAATGACCACCAAAGACAGCAGCAGCAATAAAATATAGACATCTAGAGCCCAAAAGACAAGATGTGTGTTACAAAGGGCAGAGTTAAAAAAGTGACCAAAGCCCTTAGAGGAGCCCAAAAAATCGTAAATTAGATCCCAGACACTGGTTTTGCTTTTAATTGTGACTGTGCCCTAATATTTTTCCCTCTTAAAGGAAGAATATATTTTAATAGAGCCCACAGTTAAGAGACTTTAAATTTTAAAAAATATTAGACATTTTAAATTAATTAAACTTTTAATATATAAAGACTGTGAGACTTTAAATCTTGAAAATAAATAAAAACATAAAAATTGAGACTTAATAATGATGTGTTTGTGTGTCAAGTTGACAAGGAGTCAATTGTACTGGCTAGTTTTGAGTGTCAACTTGATACAGGCTGGAGTTATCACAGAGAAGTAAACTTCAGTTGGGGAAATGCCTCCATGAGATCCAGCTGTGGGGCATTTTCTCAATTAGTGATCAAAGGGGTAGTGCCATCTCTGGGCTAGAAGTCTTGAGTTCTATAAGAGAGCGGGCTGAGCAAGCCAAGAGAAGCAAGCAAGCCAGCAAAAAACATCTCTCCATGGCCTCTGCATCAGCTCCTGCTTCCTGACCTGCTTGAGTTCCAGTCCTGATTTCCTCTAGTAATAAACAGCCATGTAAATGTAAGCTGAATAAACCCTTTCCTCCCCAACTTGCTTCTTGGTCATGATGTTTGTGCAAGAATAGAAACCCTGACTAAGACACGGACTGAACCTCTGAACCTATAAGCCAACCCCAACTAAATGTTGTTCTTATAAGAGTTTCCTTGGTCGTGGTGTCTCTTCACAGCAGTAAAACTCTAAATAAGACAGTTCTTAAAGACTACTCTGTTGCTTGCAAAATAATTATTATAGTTCTGCTAAGACCAGACACAGGGTACATCTTTCCAATTCTGGACATTATCTATCTATCTATCTATCTATCTATCTATCTATCTATCATCTATCTATCTACCTATCTGTCTATCTATCTATATATCTATCTATCTACCTATCTACCTACCTATCTATCATCTATCTATCTATCTATCTATCTATCATCTATCTACCTACCTATCTCTCTATCATCTATCTATCTATCATCTATCATCTATCTATCTACCTACCTATCTATCATCTATCTATCTATCTATCTATCTATCTATCTATCTATCTATCATCTACCATCTATCTACCTACCTATCTCTCTGTCATCTATCTATCTATCTATCTATCTATCTATCTATCTATCTATCTATTTTGGTTATTGGTTTTTATAGACAAGATTTCTCCGTGTAGCCTGGCTGTCCTGAAAGTCACTGTGTAGACCAGGCTGGCCTCAAACTCAGAACTGCTTGTCTCTGCCTCCCAAGTGCTAGGTTTAAAGGCACTGCCCAGCAAAGGATTTTTTTTTTTTTTTTTAGTGGTCAAAAGGAGTAGGAAAAAATATTTACCTGCAAGAGAGCATTAATCTCCTGATGTTGCAATGAGGTTTTGCCACACTTTGCATTTGTCTTTTAGTACATTTATCTCTACTTTTTTCTTCTTTAGTTGCTTCCTTCCTTTTCCCTTTACCAAAATACAGCATTTTGTTAGTTACTTAATTGTTAGTTAGTTGGTTAGTTATGGTTTGGATTTGGTTTTTGAGTCAGGATCTTGTGTAGCCCAAGTTGTCCTTGAACTCACTAAGTGAATGAGGATGGCCTTGAACTTGTGACATTCCTGTCTCTACCTAGTGAGTACTGGCATAAACATGTACCACCATACCAAGTTTTTATGTGATGCTGGGCATCAAGCCCAGGGGCTTCATGCATGCTAGGCAAGCATTCTCCACCTAAGCTGCATCCCCAGCATCCTTGGTTTTTGTTTGTTTAGATTTAAATGAATGGGGGAAAGTAGGAAGGTTTAAAAAAAATAGGTTCTTAAAAAATAATGTTATTATTTTATGTATATGGTGTTTGCCTACATATATGTCTGTGTACTATGTGTGTGCCTGGTACCCATGGAAGCCAGAAGAAGGCATCAGATCTCCTGGGACTGGAGATACAGATGGTTATGGGGAGTTACCATGTGTACTGGGAATTGAACCTGGGTCATATACAAGAACAACAAGTGCCCTTAACTCTCCAGCTCCCTAATTTTATATTTAATATTATGTTTTCCATCTGTTTTGAGTTTCTTGGAATTACAAATTACACTCATCCCCCAAGCTAGATAAAGTCATTTGCTGCCAATTCTGATGACCTGAGTTCTGTCCCCAGGTTCCACATGGTAGAAGAAGAGCACTGACTGTCCACAGTTGGCCTCTGACTTTTACACGCACACCATGGCACGGATGACCACGCCCCCCATCCCTATACATGCATGCATATGTGTAAAAGTGAACGAATGTGATAGCTTACAAGATCTTAAAGTAAAAAACAAATTGTGCACATCGTGTCTTGGAGTACTGTGAAACTTCTCCTCTTGGGTCTAGGGTTCTCCATTACCACAGTCCCCTCCTTTACTGTTACAAAGGCCAAACCAACAAACACACTTGATTTAAAGCTCTGTTGTTCCTCCAGCACCTCCAGTTTCCTCCCTGTCAGTCCTGATGTCCTCTGAGCAGACACTGTTTGTTGTTTGAGCTGCTTTCTGAGAAATGAAATCGTCTTTATGGTATCAGTTTACTAAGTGCTTAGCTTTTACCAGAACAAAAGCTCTCCTTGGTGCTGGGAGAGGGCTCTTTCCTCTCCTCACAGTATACTTTGTGTGTGTCTATCTGTTCTGCAATCTGTATTAAGAAATCGACATAATTAGAATAGAATGCCACTTTCCAATGTCATGAGTTTCGGTGACATTTGCCCCCTTGTATCAACTTTCCAAGTTTACTTTCTTTATTAAAAGCCTGTTTGTTGGAGAGCCTGTTGTACTAGGAATGAAGCCAGAGGCCTATACAGGTCCAGTATTAGAAGACTCTACCACGTTCATTGTTGAGGTATACTTCGTGTCTCTGTGGAGGGATGCTCTTTTTTTAGATAATGTTAGGCTTTGGCATGTACGTCATCAGTGTTTACTGTCGTACATGTAATACGGGTAGTGAGACAGCCCCTCTTCCCTCTCATTTCACAGAGGCTGAGCAAATTTGGAGGAATTTAGCACTTAAGGGACCTAAGCAAGCAGACTGTTCCCAGATGCAGGGATTGTAACCAACACTATGGAAACAGAGTTAGAAATCAAGGGGAGGACAGACCAGAGCTCCTTAGGAAACAGGAAAACCCAAACGCTCCATGCTATCTTCATACCATGTGCATGCATCCACATACCTTTGCAGTACTGAGTTGACTTTTGTTTGGTTTTGTTTTTAAATGGAGGCTCAGTCTCAGCTCAGACTGTGCATGAACTCTCAGCAAGCCGTTTCCCTTGGCCTGTTGAGTTCTGAGGAACTAGATGTGAGCCAACAAGCCCAGGAAAGATTTTCCTTAAATAAACACTTGAACTATGGAGGGTAGATATCATTTAACAAAGTGTAAGAAGTAACTATAATGGATTCCTCTTAGTTATATTTCAAACAGTGTATAACAATTTAACACATTGGTATAATGTATTCTTGGGAGCATGATGTTGCATGTGACCTGGGATGTGTCTTACAGGTTCCTGCGGTATGCACCTGTGAGCCGAGCCTGTCTGTGAGCCTTTCATGCTCTTCCTCCTTCTCCATCCTCTCTCCCTGAGCAGCAGAGTCCCTTTATACTTTTCCCAGCTTCTCATTTCCGAGAACAACTTAGGATCTACCTTAAGTGCTGGCTTTGCAGTATTTCTTTTTGCTGGTAGTGATCAGTCTGTTGTATATCCCTGCCTTTCCTTGCTGTGGGTAAGTAGAAACAGTGTAACCTTGAATACCTTTGTTCAGATTTTTGCTTTGGGGTTTTTGTTTGTTTTAGAGGCAAGGTCTTGTGTTGTTCTAGCTGGCATGCAATTCATAGTAATAGACCAGGCTGGCCTTAGGGCACAGCTGGCTTGCTGCCTCTGCCTCCAGTGTGCTGGAATTACAGAAAAGGGCAGAGTTGGTTTGGTTTGGGTTCTCAAGACCCAATATGGTCTTACAATATAGCTTAGGCTAGCCTCTAAATGTAGGTATTTTTAAACTAGTATAGAAGGCAAAGGCAGGATGGTCAGGAGTCCTGAGCGATGTAGAAATACCCCCTGGGGGGAAAACAGAAAAATAAATACTGCTAAGATAAATTAGTAAATGGCCATGAGGACTTCAGGTTTCATATGCCAGCTTTCTATTTCACTCCCTCCCACACTGTACCCGAACATCCTAATTCCTGAGCGTCCTGTAGATGGCAGTACTTGTATAGAAAATAACAGCTCATGTGGGATTTGAGGATGGTTAGTTGGGTCTCTAGTGGGTAAGATTCATTTGAAATATTCTGTCTTGGTTAATTTTCCTGAACCCTCAGACTATTTTAAACACAATTTTTTATTAAATCATATTTCAATTCCAGTTTCTTCGGCCATGATCTGACCTCCTTTCTAGTTGTGATAAAAAACCATGGCAAAATACAACTATGGAGAAAGGATTTATTTGGCTTACATATCACAGTCCACTGAGAGAATCCATGGCAGGAACTGAGGCAGAAACCGTTGAGTAATGCTGCCTAATGGCTTGTTCTGCATGGTCTGTTCGTTTTTGCTTTCCTATACACCCAAGATGACATGCCCAGGGTGATCCGGGCCTTTCACATCAATCATCGATTAGGAAAATGCTTCCCGGGCTTGCCTACAGACCAGTCTGATAAAGGCCTTTCCCCCATCGAGGGTCCCTCATCTCAGATGACTCTTGCTGTGTCAGATTGACAAAAGCTAACCCACGCACCTTTCAAACCCTCTCCCTCCCACTGCGCCCACATGCTCATTTTCTCTTTGGAGTGCAGTAATTGGAAGCATGATTACACTATGAACAAATCCTATATAAAGTTGTCCCTGTATTTCTCTCAAGGAGATTAACTATGTGAGCACATCATTAATTGTGATGTGGACAGGGCAATCCATGTTGTATGTCTCAGATACTTCTTTACAGGTCTACAGTTCTGGGGCCAATCAGGTAAACATGGACATATAGGGAATGGGCTCATTAGGAGTATGAGCAGCTTATTTGGTTTGTGTCTGTTTGTTGTGGATTTATTTGTTTATTTATTTATGGGGGTGGAGCATGCCACAACACGTATGTAGCCAAAGGTCAACTCATGGAAACTAGTTTTGTCTTTCCACCACATGAGTCCTGGGTCTCAAACCCAGATCATCAGGCTTGGCTGCAAACACCTGTAACTGACACCTGTAACTGCTGAGCCATCACATTGGCCCCTGTTATTTTTCTTTGAGAAAGGGTCTCATATTATTGCCCAGGCTATCCCACAATCCACTACATAGCCAGGGTGGCCTTAAATTCCTGGGTAGTTTTCCTGATTCAGCCTCTATGCCTAAGTGATAATCTGTTCTGTTCTCTCTAAACATTTGGATTTTGCTGTAGGGTTCACTTATTAAATATTGAGTACTTATTGAGTGCAAGTTGTGTGCTAAGTAGGTACCCAAAAGCTCTACTTATGAAAGGACATGGCACCTACCTCTTCCCAAGTCCCATTCCTGTAAGACAGGTACAGTAAGAATAGGAGGAGATTGCTGTAGAATAATTACAAATCTGCTTGCCTCAAACTCTTCCACAGCTCTCAAGAAAGTTGGAAAGTTTAGTGAAGGAAGATCTATAAGAAGAAACATTTTCTAACCATGGCAGAGTGAGACAGGTGCCCGAGAGTCTATATAGAAGAGGCACACAGAATGCTACAGTTTGGGTAAAGAAAACACACACCTCTGCCCCACCCAACACGCACATGCTTGTGCACATCTTGCTACAAGGCTGCCTGGGAAATTGAAAGTGCCATTTGCCTTTGAGGTAAGGAGCTGGGTGTCTAAAGAAAAGAATAGGAAACTTTTTTTTTCTTCTCGCTCCTGCCCCACTCGCCCTGGCCCACTCCAGCCAGAAGATTTATTTATCAAAATATGTAGGTACAATGTCGCTGTCTTCAGACACACCAGAAGAGGGCATCAGATCTCATCATGGGTGGTTGGGAGCCACCATGTGGTTGCTGGGATTTGAACTCCGGAAGAGTAGTCAGTGCTCTTAACTGCTGAGCCATCTCTCCAGCCCTCATGTAGGAAACTTTTTATCTGGTTTTGTTTTGTTTTGTTTTAGATTTTTGAACCCTATAAGTTAATTACTCATACAAAAATAAAGTTTACTCCTTGGAACATCCTATAACCACAGCTGAGGAGAATATATACCAGCTTCTTTCATTTGGTAGATTGTATAAGCAAGTACAATCCTATGCCAGACAAAAGTATCACCAAGGACCATGTAAGTGTGTGATATATTTTGTTTTGGTTACAGGGAACTTTCCACTTTTATTTTCATGCCTCTCAACTCATATATCCTGATAAACACCCAGTGGTTGAGAGTGGGTATGGTTCCACCCAGAGACACCAACTGCAGATTTTTTTTTTAATATATACATCAAAGAGTTACATGGTTTTGTATCTGTTTGGTTTTGTTGTGTTGTGTTTAGGGGAAATTGAACATGAAGTGTGCCAGGTAATCCTAGAAGAAGATAAATTAAAAGGAAAAATATGATTTAGTGAGCCCATTGACGTTTTGAAAGCAAGTTAGATTCCCTTTGTGCAGTGAATTGCTGTAGGATGCTGTTGGAGGAGGGATGGAAGATACACAGAGCAGAGCAGGGCTCATTTGTGAAACCCTAGCCACTGGAGTGGTGGCAGCAAGAGAATCTTAAAGTCATTGTCAACCTAGATCACGCAGCAAATCCCATCTCAAGACAAAGCAGACATCTGTAAAAGAAATCCCATGGGATACAGACTCAGACATATGTGAGTCCCAAGGAACCCTATAGTATATATGTTTAAGGGTCATGTAAAGAGGTAGAAGATTATAAACAATTTAATTTTTTAACATGTATTTGCTGTGAGCACAGTATATGTTTGGAGGCCAGAAGACCACCACTTGCAGGAACAAGGGGTTCTTGGGTTCCAGCCCAAGTCCCCAGGCTTGGTGTCAAACACCTTTACCTTTTAAAGCTAGGAAGGGTAGTACTGACCTGGGGTCACAGCCCTTGGGAGGCAGAGGTAGAAAAATCAGGAGTTCAGGGTACTGTTGGCTACATAGGGGAGTTAAAGGTCAGCCTGGGCTATATAACAAGATCATATCCTGTATCTCAACTTTCACTCTCACCCCATAATCATCCCCCAAACCTCCCAAAAAACCAGAAGAGTATGCAATGTGTGGAGAAACCAACCTTGTGTTTCCTCAGATAACTTATGCTAAGCTGCTTTAAAATTCACGTATAATTTATCTTTAGCGGGCTTAAAGTTTTTTTTCCTGTGTCCTGCCATTCCTCAGACACTACGCACCTTTTTTTCTTTCACAATGATCATAACACGTTTTTTTCCCCCTGATTACGCAATAGTTCCTCCATCTTGATTTGTAGCCAGTAAACATGAAGTTGTACCTTGCATTTTATTTTTAGAAAGAAACAAGTTTAGGACCTACAAGATGGCTCAGCAGGTAAAGGGACTTGCCTCTTAGCCTACTGATATTGATCCCAAGGACCTACATGGTGGAAAGAGAGAGCTGACTTCTGTAAACTGTCCTCTGACCTCCACAGGCACACTGTGGCAAGTGCAAGTGCATGTCCGTGTGTGAGAGTGAGTGTATGTGTGTGTGTGTGTGTGTGTGTGTGTGTGTGTGTGTGTTGTACAAGGAGAGCAGTGGGCATGGCAGGGAGGACAGCCTGACACCAGGTGTAGACCTGCACTCCTATGTCCCACCCTTGGGAAGGAGAGGCAGGAGGCACTGGAGTCAAAGTCACCCCTAGATACTTAAGAGTTTGAAGCCAGCTTTCATGACATGACCCTGTCTCAAAAATTCCCACACCTCTCCAAATGAAGAAAAAGAAGTCTGCCTGTCTGTACTTTTTACATGGCATTTCACTTATTTGTTAGGGAAAGAAATTCGAAAAGTGGACCATTGGGTTCTTCTACCAGTGGAGAGGTTTGGCAAGCCGACCTGTGGGCTCTGCTACCCTGGGGGCTGCTCAGCTCTTTTTAAGTTCTTTAAAGTGCAGGTTCCCCTCGTGGCTAAAGCGCCTGTTAACAGTCTTTACTCGCACAGCCAGCTTAGAAAATAACCGAATTCATCTAAGAAAGCTTTGATGTTGGCGTAGTACTCATTACTAGAACGCAACAAGTATTCAAAGATAGCAATCCTTCGTGCATACAGGGTTGGAAAAATTGAGACGTATGTTTACTTGCATGTTGTCACAGTTAAAATCAGATGGAAAGGTTTAGAGTTGTGTAATTATGGAATATTTTCTAGCCACAAACTCCCTAGCTTCGAATTTCACATTCATTAGCAATTAGGCCCAAGGATACTTGGATTCAAATCTGCTTTGGAAACTAATTTTTCCAATGACTTTGTTTCCTAGATCCCTACTAAAGTGATATATGACGTCACCTATTCAACTCCATCAGCAAATTCTGTGAAATAGCTTTGCTTTTTCTTTGCTCTTCCCTAGTTCCACCCCCACCCCCGTACTGAGCGTTGAACTAGAGCCTCACTCATGCTAGGCAAGTGTCTACCATTGTGCCATATTCCCAGGCCTCTTTTGCTTTGATTTTGAACCGGTTTCTCTAATTTGCCATAGCTGTTTTTGGAATCGCTCTGCTGCCCAGGCAGCCTTAAACTTGTAATCCCCCTGCTTCGGCCTCCCCGGTTGCTACGCTTACAGATTGTAGCAGTACTAAATTAAGCTACTCAATTTATCCTGGCAGCAGCGCTCCTCACTACCCGCCCAACATTCTGGGTTTCCGAATGAAAGACACATACACAAACTCTTTATATTTTGATATGCCTAAAACAGCTCAGTGGCTGGGCCACTTCCTAACCTCTACATGGCTAATCCACACCCCTCCGATGTTCCCAATTTACTTATTAAAATCTACATCCCATCTTTGCTGCCCTAGGCCCAGTCATGCAGCCCTCTCAGGCTGTGTTCCCCCAGCTCCTACTTGGCGACCACATTCTCTGTCCTGCACTTCTCAAGCACCATCCTGGTTCTCCTCACAGTATAGCTAATTGCTCTCTCACTTCCTCCCTCTGTCTCTTGCCCAGGAAATTCTAAAAGTCCCGCCTCTTTCCTCCTGACCAGCCATTGGCTACCGGCAACTTTATTTACCAATCAAAACCAACTGGGGCAGTGTTCCCTCAAGTGTCTTATCTGGAGACGTGCCTAGTCTCCTGCAATTTGGGGACCATATTAACATAATACAAGCAGTGTTAGACCAAACTCACAACAGGCTTGACCTGCCAGTTGGACATTTGGTCAGCAGCATCTTAGAACTTATCTCTGTTGCCAATCTCATCCTGACAGTCCAGTAAGAGAGCTCTATTTTAGATCACTGTTGGCCATCTGCTGATCACACGTAAGGTGTGGAAGCCCCATTCCAGCCTCAGTTTCACCGACTTCATCCTTTTAAGCTTCTCTAAAACAGGAGTAATGAAACAGTAACCTTGCAAGGTTTATACAAGGAGGCAGGTGACATTGGAAAGCAATGCTCTGGTGACAGAGGTAGTCAGGGCACAGAGAAGACTTCCTAATACTGATTACAGAGTACCTTCCTCTGCTTCCCCAGTGCTGGTATTAAAGGTGTGCATCACTATGCTGCTTATGTTTTCGTTTTTGTTTTTTTTAATTCTACTGTGTATGGATGTGGGTACACACATGCCATGGCTCACCTGTGGAGGTCAAAGGACAACTTATTGGTGCTGGTTCTCTCTTACATCAGACTAGGCTGTGAGCATCTTTACCTCCTAAGCTGCCTCCCCAGCCCAGGCCTGTTGTACTGATTCCAAGAATGGGTTTGAGGGTTAGAATTTTGTAGGTTTGAAGCTCACCCCTGCTGTTTACTGCCCTGTGCTTTTGATCTAGTTGTCTAACCTTGCTGAGCCTTTGTTTCCCCATATAAAAAAGTAGTCTGAGGAGGCAACATCCCAATTCATAGGCTCTCTGTAGGGAGTCAATGATGATATGTATAGAAACACTAACTTTTAAAGTATTTTGGACGTGCCACAATTGCCCAGGACCTCATAATAAATGAAAGGATTCTTCCCTTTTGTCTAGACACCTGTGAAAAAGACTCTCCAGGCATCTCCTTAGTGAGAACCCACTCATCCCAACATGGTTCTCCCCTGATCAGAGAAGCACAGTGAACATACTTACCTCATGTATATTCTAATTCCTCTTCCCAGCGTCTCCCTCCTTAAATCACATACTCATTATTGCTTCCTGTCGCTTCCAGGGCCTACGTCCCCATTTCTGCTAAGAAAAGCAGAAATGAGAGAGATGGACAGGTTTGGGGATTTCTTTTTTTTTTTTTTTTTTGATTTTGGTTTTTCAAGACAGTGTTTCTCTGTGTAGCCCTGGCTGTCCTGGAACTCACTCTGTAGACCAGGCTGGCCTCGAACTCAGAACTCTGCCTTCCTCTGCCTCCCAAGTGCTGGGATTAAAGGCATGTGCCACCACTGCCTGGCCTAGGTTTGGGGATTTCTAAAGTCTGCATTGTTATGTTAAGCTATATTTATATGAATATAGTGTTTGGCAAATCTTTTCTCTGGGGAACATAAAGGAGCTTCCCTATTGAAGACTGAAATGTGTTAACCTTTTAGGGGGCAAATATTGTATTCTTCATGTACAGTATAATAGTTGCACAACCACAGGAGCTTAATTAAAGCTCGAATTGGTACAGGAGCCTCTGCTCCATTCTTTACTCTACACTGTGCATACAGGGAAACCTAGGCTGTTAATCTGTCCCAAGGATGCAAGGTATACCACAAGCCTGAACTATGTTTAAGCATATGAACTTGAGAATTTTTAATTTTTTATTTGTTTTGCTATATCTATCTACCTGTCTAATACCTGTCTTCTTTCTATCTGTCTGTCTGTCTGCCTATGTATCTATCTATGTATCTATGTATCTATGTATCTATCTATCTATCTATCTATCTATCTATCTAAAGGGTCTCACTTTATAGCTCTGGATGGCCAGGAGTTCACTATGTAGACCAAGCCTCAAACTCACAGAGATCTGCTCAAACTCAGAGATCTGTCTGCCTTCATCCTGAATGCTGGGATTTAAAACGTGTGCTGTTGTACCCTGCAATAGGTATAGACCTAAATATTAGAAATATATATGGGAAAAATTAGAAATAGTCATTTTCCAGAATTTTGGAGACAGTTCTTCAGGCCTCTAGGGTTACCGTTTTCTTATCGTAAGAGGAGTGTGTGAGCATAGGCAGGACTGTGCCGTGGCACTTGTAGAGCACAGAACAACTTTGGTTGGGATTTAGTCCTTGATTGTCCACTGAGATGTAGGATGGGACTCAGACCTGCTCAACAGGGGCCTCTACCCACTGAGCCATCACACCAGCCCTTCCAGAATTACTCTTGGACATTCTCGTGTCTAGATTTCTTGTTGTTTCTCATTGCTGTTATTTAGGTTTTGGTCCAGGGATTTTGTTTGTTGCTAGTCTGGTTTGGGAAGTTGTTTCAGTACTGGACATTGAACCCAATGCCTTCTACATATTAAGCAAGTGCTCCTACTAATTAGATAGGTCCCTAGCACTCCCTTTAATTGTTAAGGATTTATTTTTTAATTATATGTGGATAATTATGTGTGGGTTTGCACACATGAATGCCAGGTGCTTGTGGAAGCCAGAGAAGTCGAGTGCCCCTGGAGCTGGAGTTACAGGCAACTGTAAACCATCTGATGTGGACACTGAGAACCAAATTCAGGTCACTGAAGCATCTCTGCAGTCCTCACTCCCCACGTCCAGCCCTTATTTTATTTTCTATTTGGAATGGGGTCCTACCCAGACTGGAACTCATGCTATAACCCAAACAGACTTTGATCATACAATCCTCCTGCCTCAGTCTCCCACCAGCTAAGACTGCAGGCCTGCGTCACTGGGCTCAGCTTGTGACTTCTGATCTGCAGCATGAGATGTGCTTTGATCCCTCTGAAGGCTTTCAGATGCTTCCTCTGCCTCCTTGACTTTACAAGAAGGTGACTGGTGCGATGCTTTTGCATCCATCAAGTTGGCCAGGTAACAGACACTTTCATTCTGGGAATTCTTTTTCTAGCATGCTGATTATTGGTTATTTTGTTCATGATGCCATTTCTGGAATTCTTGCCCCCTCTCCAAAATAATGGATCCTTGGCCTTCCATCTGGTGTCTCAGGAATATAAGTTTGAGTTGTCCAGTTCTTTGTTAAGCCACGTGTCTCCAGCCAGTCTCACTTCTTTAATTCCAACTCTGGAGTCTCTTGGGAGATTGTGTTGACTCTTAGCTACCTCTGTGCAAATCTGACTTAGTCATATCTGCAAGGTAAGTTCCCCTGTCCCCTTACTTTCCAGCTTCCAAAACTAGGTTATTTTTCTCTCCCAGGTCTGTGAGTTTGTCAGTTTCAAGTTTTTGTTATAGTTTTAAGGGAATTCTAAGTAGGATTAAAATTAGATGTATGTTTGCCTTCTTAACCTAGAAATGTACATTCTCCTACCCTTATCCAGTATTGCCAGATTGGCACAAACGCCCCACCCCCACCCCAGGCAAAATGACTGGTTAAGAGGTAGAGGGGGCGTAAGAAAGAACCCTTTCATTCTTTTGGTTCTGATTTATGTCTCTTACTGCCTGACACCAAGAAATGTTGACATCATAGACTAGACCTCCTGCCAAAGAGTTGTACTCTTCTCTGGAGAAAGATTGAGTGGTGAGATTTTTAGAATGGCTTAGAAACTGTGTGTCATTGTGGTTTCCATGTAAGTAGGGATCCCTCTGGTCAGTATTCTTAGTACTACTAGCACTCCCTTCTTCACTGTAAGCTACAGACTGTACCTAATAAGTTTCCTCTCCAAGGACAGACACAATTCTTTCACACCTCGGGGCTGGAGAGACGGCTCAGCCACTAGAAGCACTGACTGCTTTTCCAGAAGACCCCGGTTTCAATTCCCAGCAACCACATGGTGGATCACAACTGTCTATAATAACCATTCCAGAGGATCCAACACCTTCTCCTGGCCTCCGTAGGCAATGCATAGACATGGTGTACATACATACATGCAGGCAAAATACCCATATACACAAAATAAAATGAAAGTATACTAGCACATACTTAATCTCATAGCCATTAAATAGCTGTGTGTGTGTGTGTGTGTGTGTGTGTGTGTGTGTGTGTATCTACTGCTGACACATTGAGGGTTATCCCTCTCCTAATGCCTCCACCTGACTGTTTTTTTCTTTCTTTCCTTCTTTCTTTTTTCTTTTTCTTTGATTCTTTCTTTCTTTTTTTTTTTTTTTTTTTCAAAACAGAGATTCTCTGTCTTGATAACGCTATCCTAGAACTCACTCTGTAGACCAGACTGGCCTTGAACTCAGAAATCCGCTTGCCTCTGCCTCCCAAGTGCTGGGATTAAAGGCGTGCGCCACCACCGGCTGGCTCACCTGACCGGTTTTGAGTGTCTTTATTAATCAGTAAGCTCACTATGGTGTTCCACAGTGACTTGTTTTATATTCACAATCAAGATTCCAGATGGTTCTGAGTAGAGGCTGGAAGAGGGACTCCAGGCCACATAGGCTGTGGCATTGAATTGCATTTCATTCTTTGTTTTTTTGTTTTTATTAGAAGAAAGAGTTTATTCTATCTAAATCCACTGAGTTAGACAGTATTAATGAGTTAACATTTATTGGGTAATTTTCCATATGTTTTTGTATCTACATGCATTATCTACAGTAGTACTCATGATAGACAATTATTACTTCTACCTTACCAACAATGAGGCAGAGACACAAAGAACAAATGAAGCTTTCCTATTTGATAAGTTTGTACATCATGGAACCAGAATTTGAACCCAGGCTGGCTGGTCCCAAAGCTTGCTGTCTCCAGCACTATTGTTATGTTATTAAAGAGTAGATACCAAATGGAAAGGCTGCTTTCATGTGTCTGTTCCATCTCACTAACCGCTAAAGCCCTCCTGTTGGTGTTAAGTTGGAATACTAACTAGAGTAATTTCTATGTAGTTGGGCCTTTCATACATTTGAACAGACCAAAATTGTTCAAAGAACACAGTAACTATGGTGTGTGCTCTTGGGAGGCTTTGTAATTAAGCCAAAGCTTGTCGACTGGTGCCACTGGGAAGGCTACACAGATTTTTCAAACAATCTCTTTTAGTCATTAAGTAGTGTCCTACGAACCTGAGAGAGTCTGTGTGCTTTACCAGAGTGGGAAAGTTATTCCCATATCTTGGATTGGATGTAGAGTATTGTGGAAACCTTTTAAATTTATTTTATTTTATTTTGAGTCAGAGCTACTCACTGTGTAGCTCTAGCTGTTCCAGAACTCACAATATAGACCAGTTAACTGGCCTTAGTTCACAGGGATCTATCTGCCTCTACCTCCCGAATGCTGTGGTTAAAGGCCTGCCCTAGTACCTCTGGCTATTTATTTTATACTCATTGGTGTATGTATATCTGTGCACATGTGCATGCCTATTATCCATAGAATACTGCAGCTGGAATTGTAGCTGTTGTGAGCTTCCGTGTGGCTAGTAGAATTGAACCAAGATCCTCTGAAAGAATGGTCAGTTCTCCTAACTTATGAGCCACTTCTCCAGCCCTTGTGGAAAATTTTATAAGCCTCTTGAGGGTGAGATTTGAATGCATCAGAATAAGTAGGCTCAATGTTTTTAAAATTAGCTTTCATTATTCAAAATACTACCCTTTTTGCTTTTAAGTACAAAGGAGGCACAGATACCTTGTAGAGACACTGAAGACAAAGAATGCGTAGAATTATTCAGAGAAAAGTCACACTGTGAGTCATGAGCCAAATCTGTCTTCTAGGCAGCCCTCGCTGTGCTCGCTGGGAAGACAGCCCTCGCTCTGCTAGCTAGGATCTACCCAGGCCCGCAATTTGATCACTTTCTAAAAGGTTAGATTGCTGTGTGGGTGCTAGTGGCTTCAGAGCAGACAGAGGTGTCCAGGAAACACATCCCACACTGGGCAGGATGTGCCCAAGGCAGGAATGGTATTTCTCTTCCTCAATAGAATTGTTTCATTAACTGAAGACAAGATGAGGTCATTGAAATCTCCCTAAAATACCAAAGACTGACAAACACAGGATATAGAATGAGTCTTAAAGCAGTGGGATCATTATGACATCAGAATGAGGCAATATGACACTGTATGTACGTTTTCGCAAGACATTTAAAGACCTTCACGGAGTTGGTCTCTGAATAACTTTAAATTTGCACCTAGAGATGGAGGTGGGACTCTGCCTCTTCAGCCTCAACCTCTCCCCTCTGAAACTGCCCCAGCCAACAAATGAGCTTGTAGGATGTACATATACCCAATAAAGGCTCCCATCTTCCTGCTAATCTCTCTCTACCACAGCATATAAAGTTTGAAAAGTTTCGACAAATCTATTTTTTTATATGTGTGCACTGTCACCCTCTTCAGACACACCAGAAGAGAGTCTTGGATCCCATTACAGATGGTTGTGAGCCACCATGTCCTTGCTTGGAATTGAACTCAGGACCTCTGGAAAAACAGTCAGTGCTCATAACTGCCGAACTATCTCTCCAACACAACAAAACTATAATTAATCTCCTTTAAAAAAACAAAAACAAAAATATAATAGGCCTGGAGAGATGGCTTAGCCATTAGGAGCACTGTTCTTCCAGAGGACACAAGTTCTATTCCCAGCACCCACATGGTTTCTCACAACTGGCTATATAACTCCAATTGCAGGGGATCTGACTCCCTCTTCTGGCCTCATTGAGCACCAGGCACACCCAAGTAGTGCATAGACAAACATGCAAGCAAAACACACACACACACATGCATACACACAAATACACACCCGCATACACACACCACATCATCATCCTCCTGTCTTGCAAGCACCTACTGTCCATGGTAAAACCGAGACTGACACAGCATCAGCTGAACAGCGGGTAAATAAAAACATGAATGAATATTTGAACCCAGACGCCGCAAGCCACAATTTTAAAAGGCTTCCTAAACCCTTTCCATGGTATTTTCAGCAGTACACAGAAAAATGTTTAAAATGGCAGTCACTTGAGAAATACAGAGTCCAATATTGCCTCAAACATTCTCTTCCCAAGAATTAGCTCCATAGTAAAACAAGAAGAATCAAGACGGGCAATGAAAGTTGGTAATGTACAGAGAGCAACAGGATAACAGAAACAAGTAGCCAACACCTCATACTAGTGTGAGTTACAACTTCCCTTGTCTTTTCTGCTGTGAGCAATATAGAGAACACAGAGCATCATTCCAATCTTGCTTGTGACCTTGTACTTCCTTGAGAGAGTTCTTCATTTTCCTTTGTCACTGAAATGGCTTCATGCACTCTGTTTGTGAGAAACTGTTATCAAAATGAACAACTGCACGTGAAAGAATCTGTATACTTTTACCTCATCTGACTTAAGTCCTTGGAATAACCTGATGTCCACTCTGGTTTGAGTAGGAACTTGCCCCACCGGATCTCTGCCATTACCCAGTGCCAGTGGCTTCATGAGGCTGTCTTAGGTGAAGCAGTCACATTGAAAATAGAGAAGCATTTCCTGGCTTTCGTCTCCCACAGAGCTGTGTAACTGGTGGATATTTATGTTGGAAGTGTCTGCAGACCATGGTTACTTTGAGAACCTCTGTTGTTTGTGGTGCTTTAAACTCTCCTTAGCACTGGGTTCTATTTTAAGTTAGTTTGCCTTTTACAGCACAAGCTCTGAACCACAGGCTAAAGAGGAGGCGGGTCACAGACTACATACTCGTTGCTGTACACACTCTCATGGTTTTATCTGAGGAAAAGAAGGTCAGGGGGTAGGGGAGAGCTGGAGAGATGGCTCAGTACACACTCTCATGGTTTTATCTGAGGAAAAGAAGGTCAGGGGGTAGGGGAGGGCTGGAGAGATGGCTCAGTGAGTAAGAGCACTGGCTGCTTGCTCTTCCAGAGGTCCTGAGTTCATTTCCCAGCAACTACATGGTGGCTCGCAACCTTCTGTAATGGGATCTGACGCCCTCTTCTGGTGTGTCTGAAGACAGCTACAGTGTACTCACATACATTAAATAAATAATATTAAAAAAAAAAAAAAAAAAAAAAAACCTTAGGAAAAATCCCAAAAAAAAAAAAAAAAAAAGGATAGACAGAACAATAAATGATGCCTTGCTCCCTCAACACCCAGTCCCAGTTTGCAGAAATAACAGCTGCAGGCCGTTTTAGGTGAGAACAGTTTCCACTTAACCCAGCTTCCCTTTCACCCCAGGTTCTGTAAAGAAAGAAAAACTGAATTCAGAAATCTGAGCTTTCTATGGTTTCTTTTAAAATAAGTTATTTTTATTTTATTTTACTTACGTAAGCACACTGTAGCTGTCTTCAGACACACCAGAAGAGAGCATTGGATCTCATTACATATGGTTGTGAACCACTATGTGGTAACTCGGGATTGAACTCAGGACCTCTGGAAAAGCAGTTAGTACCCTTAACCACTGAGCCACCTCTCCAGCCCCACTTCCCCATGATTCTTTTTTTTTTTTAATTTATTTATATATTTTATGTATGTGAGTACACTCTCACTCTCTTCAGATACACAGAAGAGGGCATCAGATCCCATTACAGATGGTTGTGAGCCACCATGTGGGTGCTGGGTACTGAACCCAGGACCTTTGGAAGAGCAGTCAGTGCTCTTAACCACTGGGCCATCTCTTCAGCCCTTTCCCCATGAATTTTTTTTTTTTTTTTTTTTTTTTTGGTTTTTTGGGTTTTTTTGTTTTTTTTTCAAGACAGGGTTTCTCTGTAGCCCCGGCTGTCCTGGAACTCACTCTGTAGACCAGGCTGGCCTCGAACTCAGAAATCCGCCTGCCTCTGCCTCCCAAGTGCTGGGATTAAAGGCATGCGCCACCACCACCCGTCCCCCCATGATTCTTAAAGAGCAATTTGCATACCTTCATTTCACACAGGTTATGACAATAACAGACACTCCTACGGAATGCTACTGAATGCATTAGCTGAGGAACACTGGGTAGGCTTGGGGTGTGCCTCCTGACTAAAGCCGACAGGAAGTACAGGCTTCCCGGCGGCCCTCTCCCTTACCACCAAGTTCTGAAGCAGAGAGAACTCTCAGGATGACATTGTACAGCCATGGCCTCCCAGCACCATGTCATCAAATACACACCAGTTGGTTTATAAAGCCACTATCATGAGGTGGCATTGGCACAGAGAGCTTACCCTGAGCGCCAGGAAGTACCTTCCCTTAGGTCTGGAGAGATGGCTCAGCAGCTAAGAGCTCTTGCTGTTCTTGCACAGGATCTGGGTTGGGTTTCCAGCACCCATGTGGCAGCTCAGAACTGCCACCAACTCCAGTTACAGGGGATCCAACACCCTCTTCTGGCCTCCGTAAGCTCCTGCACTGCCACGGTGCACATAAACTAGTGCAGACACATAGTGCATAAGAAATGATGAATAAGCATAGAAACAAACAAATCAATAATACAAAAAGATCCTTCCTCTACGTTGCTGCACGGAAGCACCCTGAATGAGTCCCAGATTTCCCTTTACTTCTTCATTCCTAAATGAGAAAACACTATAGACTTCCCTCATAAACCGTTATAAGAGGTAGTAAAAAAATTATGTAAGATTTCATCTTTACATATGAAGAAACTCTATGCAAATAATGTAACTTTACATTTTTGTTAATGATGGCGTGAGAAATAGCACAAAGTTAATGGAGAGGAAGGAGAGGCATAAGTGGGAAGTACTTTATTCATTTTACAAATAAGGAGATCTCAACAAGTGAATAAAAAGGGAATTTGGAATTCCTGGGGCCAGAACCCCAAAGCATCAGTCCTGTGCTGATATCAGTTTAGAATTGTGTGCTCAGTTGCTCATATCAAATAGGAAGGTGGTCACGGGCAACTGATGCTTCGGTTATAGTTCCACCAAAAACGCCTTTTCACCAGATGTTCTGTGGAGCCACAACCTCACCATCCTCATGACCACGTTCCCAGTGCCTTCTGCTCTTACACAGGGAGAATGCCTGTTGGCTATAGGCATTGCCGGCTTCTACCACACCTGGACTTTACCTTGTCCTGCTCTCTGTGTATCTGCAGTCATGTAGAAATTCCTAGGCTCAGGTCACAGAAAAGCTATCAGGAGGAAGGACCGTTTTTCTGCACATACAACACATATGTGGTATCTTTGCTGGGTTCACTCAGCCCTAATGCTCCCTCTATGTTAGTGCAACAGGTGCTCTCCCCCATCTGTAGGTTCTTTCTCGGGAGCTGCTTCTAACAAGTATTTCTAATATATGTCCGCTTTCTTCAGCTTCTGCCCTTGCCGCTGTCATCAAGTGTTCTCAAGTCTCCTTTGCCTTTAAAGCAGTTAGAGGTTGGGGTGGTGTGCATGTGGTGTGTGTGTGTGTGTGTGTGTGTGTGTGTGTGTGTGTGTGTGTGTGAAAGAGAGAGAATGTGAGTATGTGGGGAGTGAGAGTGTGTGGGTGGTCTCTGTGGGGGAGGGGGTGCTCGAACATGTGTTGTGATGGGGGTTGGGTTTTGAAGAGGCCACACCACTTGGTCTGAATGAAGACCAGAACTGACTGTTTGCTTAGCAAAACAGAGCTAATAAATCTACAGGTGCTGTGCTGAAAATGGAAAATAGAGACAATCTGAATCTTATATAGGGTCTAGAGAAGCAACTAAACTCAGAACTGTGCTATGGAACCATGAAATTGGTTGTGTGCATTTGCAGATCACATCGTGGTCCTTACATAGTGCCCCTACGTCACTAATACTTAAAGTCTTCCCCCCTGAACACACACACACACACACACACACACACACACACATACACACACACACACACCTCCCAGTGTTCCCCTGGTTGGACCCTCTACTTTCATCCCTTTTCGGACTTATCCTGTTCCATGATAGCTCATCTCCCTTCTCCCACCACAATCCTCATTTGATCTTGAATCTAAAGCTTTCTATTGGCTGCCTAGGAGGCACCTCCAACTCAGGAATATCCAAGGTTCCGTCCCTCGAGGCCCTTGCCTGGGAACCACAGTCTACCTAGTGACCAGCTGTTCGGCTCTGCATTTCTAGCTCCGAGGACGCCCTTCTCCATCTGTGCTGCCAGTTGTCTCATTGTTTCCCGCCTGGATTGCTGCAGGAGCCTCCCAGTAACATACACGCGCCCCATGGCACGATCCAGAATTTTGCCATCTACAGTGACAGTCTGTTTTAAATCCTTTCGTCTCCTGCACTGCTTTCAGGCAAGAACAGACCCTTCTGATTGAGACCCGTGCTTCTGTCCCCCTCAACCTAGGCATTCTCCATGTCATCCTCCCAAACCTCTGCCTGAGCTAAATCTGACTCGTCACGTTTCCTAAAATTCAACATGCTGATGATCTTTTGAGCATGCTGCTTCTTGTCCATGAAAACCCCCATCCTTGTCTGGGTAATTCATCTGCAAACTCAGCTGCACTATGTCACTTGTTTTGTGTAGATATGCCTGACGGCCTTCTTCTCCTTGAGTGTGACTGAAGTGACTGTCCCTTGCTCCCTCCTAGCAGTTATTACACTGTGTTAGTCATTTAGCAGCAGAGCCTTTAGGTTAGGAGATAGTTGCCTTCATATCTGTATCCTCAACAGTTTCTACCTAGGAGCTTACCCAGAAAGTTCTCAGTAATGCTGATGAATGAACTGGCGTTCCTCCATCACAAGCACACAAATGCATGCATATATACAGACATGCCAAAAAGTGAAATACATTACATCCAAACTGGTCTCTACATCCAGCCACCAATTTATAGAAATCATAGCAGTTTGGAGGCCATAGTCCATGATACCAGGGGGATAAAATCTGCAAATCTGAATGTGGAAGGATTTTGTGAGACAAGCCACATTTCTTTAACTGCAAGAGAGGAAAGGAGTGAGGCCTGGCTACGAAGGTGAAGGTCTGTAATCCCAGCTCCTTGGAGGCTAAGGCAGAAAGAGCCTTGCCTCAGATGGGTTCAAGGCTGGCCTATGCAGCTGAGCCCCTGTTTCAAGTGTTTTAGGAAGAGCCTAGGTATATATGCCAATAGTACAGGACTTGCCTCATCGCATGCACAAGAACCTAGTCCAACCAGTACTAGGGGCCTGGGGGACAGTGTGGGGAGTCAGGGAAGACAAACACAGAGAAGAAAGTTACCAAGCAATTGCAAGCTTTGCTTTTTGGGTTGTTTTTTTTTTTTTTTTTTTTTTTAAGATCCTAATTTTTATTTTGTTTTGAGGCAGAGTCTTCATACATAAGCTAGGCTAGTTTCAAACTCACTTTGTAGTACAGGCTAGCCTCCAATTTGAGATCCTCCTGTCTCAGTCTCCCAATTGCTGGGATTACAGGCTTATGTCACCTCATCTTATAAAATCCTTTTTAAAACAAAACAAAACAAGAAAACAAGGTAACTCAGGCTAGCCTAGAACTCAAGGTCTTTCTGCCTCTACTTATCAATGCTGAGATTACAAGTGTGTACCACATGCCTGACTGAGTAGTGTATATTATATGTGGGATGTATATATTGTTACCTTGCTGAGGGTCTGATGTCATTTTCTGCAGATATCAGATCCCAAAGGCTTTAGAGGTTTTGAAGATCCATACAACCCCCAGATGTAACAGAACCTGTAGAGAGGCGGGTAAAAAAAACCGTTCTGGGAGGCTTCTAAGATGGCTCAGTGGGGAAGGCACTCACCACCAGGCCTGATGACCTGCATTTAGTGCCTGGGACCCCACACAGTGGAAGGAGAGAGCTCACTCCCAAAAGTTGTCCCCCAGTGTACACCACACACACACACACACACACACACACACACACACACATCTGACAAAATTATTTTTTCCTTTTGTATTATTTTATTTTGTAAGGCAAGGTTTCTCTGTGTAGCTCTGGCTGACCTGGAACTCACTCTGTAGACTGGCTTCCAACTCAGAGATCCCCCTGCCTCTACCTTCAGAGTGATGAGATTAAAGGCAAGTGTCACCACAGCTCAACTTAATAAATTTATTTTTTAAAGACATTAAAAGAAATAGGCAAGAACTACATCTGGTATTTAGTATACCAGTATCTTGACCTTTCCCCTCACACACACATACCCAGCGCCCACTCTCTGTCCCTGAGCATCCGACTCACAGTTGCCTCTACACAGGAAGCCCTGCCAGTTGTATTTTTGCCTACACTCAGAAACTATTTTTAAGCAGTTTTATGCCAAAGTAGTTTTGTGATTCATGAGTTTTTTTAAAAATTAGTTTTAAAAAACTAATTTCTGCCAGAGGGGAAACAAATCAAGGTGGAAGCCAACCCCAGTGATGCTTGCACGCAGGCTGGCCTTCTGCTTGTTCTATACTCCTGGTGATTTAAAGACTTCCACCTCCAGTGTGTATTGACCGTGGCGAAGAGGCAGGGAACACAGCAAACAGAACCCTTTTTGTTCCTTCTTAGTAAAATTGTAAAGTTGGGTTGTTTTGTTTTTAACATGCAGACTTGATAAAACCTCCGCTCCTCACACCTCTATGGGCTTTTTTGTTGTTGTTTTGTTTTGGGTTTTTATGTTTGGTGGGTTGGATGGGTGGGTGGGTGGGTGGGTTCTTGTTGCTGGTGTTGGTTTTGAGACAGGGTCTCCCTGTGTAGCCCTATCTAGCCTAGAACGCACAGAGATCCACCTGCCTCTGTCTCCCAGTGTGAGCTACCACACCCAGCTTGTGTAGCCTTTTTAACTTCTTACAACTGGAATCAGAATTCAACTGGTGTCGTCACCACCAGCTACCCATCCTCTGGGCTGATCGCCTTTTTAGGAGAGGTTTGCCCAGAGAGAGCTGGCTTTTATTGTCTGCACACATTGGCATTTCTGTATTGACTGCTTTGTTTGCTTCAAGTCTGGGATAAATGAGGCAGAAACGCCAAGCCAGGCATAGTGGTCAGGTCTGCAACCTAGCACTGGGCAGGTAGAAGCAGGAAGAATCTAGTCTAGCAGGAAGAAGAATTCAAGTCTAGCTTCAGCTCTATAGCAACTTTGAGAGTAACCAAAGTCTTTTAAAATATCTGTCTAGCCGAGCGGTGGTGGCGCACGCCTTTAATCCCAGCACTTGGAAGGCAGAGGCAGGCGGATTTCTGAGTTCAAGGCCAGCCTGGTCTACAGAGTGAGTTCCAGGACAGCCAGGGCTACACAGAAACCCTGTCTCAAAAAAAACCCAAAAAAATAAAAATAAATAAATAAAATATCTATCTAGATATATAGAGAGATAGATATATATAGATATATAGATACATATATCTTTCTATCTCTATCCACCTATCTAGTGTGGGGTGTGTGTGTGTGTGTGTGTGTGTGTGTGTGTGTGCTCATATGAGTTCAGGTACCTGGAGGCACCGGATCCCCTAGGTCTGCAGTTACAGTTGATGTGAGCCACCTGTCATGGGTGCTGGGAACCCATGGTCCTCAGGAAAAGCAGCAAGTGTTCTCAGCTGCCTCACCATAGAACCTCTCCTGTCCTCATAGTCCTTTTTAAAAATGTATTCATCTTAGTAAATATACAGAGTAATGGTTTCTTCGTGACATTTCTGTACACACAGGTCATTGTACTTTACTCATATTCATCTCTCACTTCGCCTCCTTTTTCACACCTCCTCCCCTGCTTCCCTTCCTCCCCAAATGGTCCCATTTCTACTTTTATGTCACTTGTGTATGTGTGTGTGTGTGCCATGTCCTTCCTCCTAGTTGGTTCAGGTTTTTGTCTTTTGCCCCTCCCCTCACTATTATAGTACAGCCTGTAGATAACATTGTACACAGCTCTAGTCAGTGATGAATAGTAATGAATTCCTATACATAGCTACAACTCCAGTCCCAGGTTGATTGTTTGTTTTGGTTTTCTCTCTGTGTAGCCCAGGCTGACCCAGAACTAGCCATACTCGTGCCTCAGCTTCTTGAGTACTTGGATTATAGGCGTGCGCCGTCACATCCAGCTGTTTTATTTTTGATCAAACATGCAATTAAGGTAACTTTTTTTTTCTTTGCTATTCTGGGTATGCCCATGACTTTGAGCCAGCCCATTAAGTCCAGCTTGCAGTTTAGCCCAGGGGCTTTTCATAACCAGTTCTCAGGTTACCTTTATTCTACCCAGTCATCTTTAAAATACATACATACATACATACATACATACATACATACATACATACATACCTATCTTCTGCTTCCATAATGTAGTCACTTAGAGACCTCTCCACCACAAGATGGTGCCCCGGAGTAATTGAAGCTATGGCTTTTGTCTTCTTCCTTATTAATCTCTAATTTAGTGAGTTGGGGCAGTTTCTCGGAGTCAGGGTATGGCAGTGAATACTTGGTTGTGTTTTTCTTTAGACCATGTCTTCCTGGCTACATG
>JADRCD010226382.1:36872-48054 GCA_019843815.1 Montemys delectorum
CTCATGTGCTCCCTTCTACCTGTCCCTTTGAAATAGCTCAGAATTTCTTATCCTGTCTACTTTTTCCTTTTAAGCAACTTCTGCAATTTTTTAATTTAAATTACATTTGTGTTTTTAAGTGTATGTCCAGTTTTCTCTTTTTATCTGGGGACAGGGTAGTTTTGGACACACTAAACTCAGGCAGATCTTGACTTTAGAATCCAAGTTTACCTGCCGGGCCTTGTTAATGTTTAGTGTCCTTTTCTTGTTTTTACTTATATGTTTGGATATGTGTCTGTGTGGGTATATGAACATCTCAGTGCAGGTGCCCAAGGAGGCAAGAGGGTCTCGGGTTCCTGGAGGTGGAGTTACAGGCATTTGGTTGGGAGCTACTGGTGTGTTTACTGGGAACCAAGCTCTGGTCCTCTGACCAGGAGCAGAAACACTGACTCATCTCTCCAGCCCATGTGCTATATTTCTGAAAACTAATAAGAGAGTAAACTCTAAATTTTCTCATTATGAAAAAAATAAAAAGTTGATAACTCACATTAAATAGCTTGAGTAACCATTCCACAGTGTATGCATGTTTCAAAATATGTTGCACATGGTACTATAAGTAAGCTTATTAATTTTAAAAATAGGCTCAAATGTGAAACATTTATAGAAAAGAGTATCCCATGATATCACAACAGTTATTAAATCAGCAAAAACAGGACTGTATTATGGGAAATGATTCAAGACAACGGACCTGGTTTCCTCAGAAACAAAAACAAAACATAAAAATAGAAATTCAATAAAAATTGAGATGAGAAAAAAGGCTCTAGATTCAAAAAGAGTATCAGATAGTCCAGTCTCTCACAAAGGAACAGTGCTATGCTACTTCCCGTTTAACAAGCAAACTATAAAATATATGTGTGCATATATACAATAATGGAGAAAATACAAACATAGACGTTTGTATTATTCTAATATGTTTGTATTCATACACACACACATATATGTATTAATATATGCATGCATACATGTATTTTAATCAGACAAGCTTTCACCATGTATCATGTTCAGCCCCTGATTCAAAGGAATAATGTGGAAATCGTAGAAAAGGGGCACATTGTCCACCTCTGACTTCTGTGCATGCAAGGCGTGCATACATCACTCATGCAGATATGTGAAGGAAAGAAGAAAGGAGATCCAGTGTCAAATAAAACGCAGTCCTCTTCCAAAGAAACAGACAAGATAGGGGAGGGGTTGGTAACCTCTAATGTTCACCATTTGGCCTCTCTAATTCATCAGCATATTCTCAGCTATGACACGGTGGTGCAGACAACTGGAGACTCCTGGCACATTCCTTACGATGAAGACCTGGTGCAGAGATCCTCCTGTGAAGTGCCAATCAAGTGGCTGTGCCTCCAGAGAAAGACACCAGCCCCCTGCTGAGTCGCACTGGCTGCCTGGCTTCCTGGCTGGTTCAGAGCTCTTATATCCATACTAATTTCTGCCATGACCTCTAGCCTGGAAATAAAAAGAGTTTAGTAACACTGTTTGGTCTAGTTGGTTTTGCAGTATCAAATTGACTTTTAGCTTTGTATGATCTTGTTTATGGGATGGGGTCTTGTTTGTAGCCCTTCAAGCCTCTCTCCTCCCGCTTTTACATCCCGAATGCTGAGCTTACAGGCGGGGCCAACACACCTGCTGTATGCAGTGCAGGAGACGGGACATGGGATTCATGTATGCAAGGCAGGCATTCTACCAGCAGAGCTACATGCAGCCCTAGCCCAACAAGTTGGCGAATGAGTGCAGGGGTTCTACCACACTCACAATTTGCCCTCAGTTGGTCATCAGAATAAAGATGGAGGGCTTACCAGATTGCCCAAGCTGGCTCAGAGCTTCTACACTTAAGCTATACTCCTGGCCTCCCAAATATCTGAGACTAATCTATCACTGGGCCCAGCTCCTTATATCTTAATTTTAAAGCAGGAATAGAGAGGAGGAGTACGGTATGTAGACATCTGCCAAAGTAATTGGTACATAGGTAAGCAGGGTCCCTATCTGGAATCTTTTGATTGGCTGGCTGGCTGGCTGGTTGGTTGGTTGTTTTGTTTGTTTGTTTGTTTGTTTGTGGGTTTGGGTTTTTTTGGGGGGGTTCCTTTGATTTTTTTGGTGACAGGGTTTCTCTGTGTAATAGGCCTGGCTGTCCTAGAACTTACTTTGTAGACCAAGCTGTCCTTGAACTCACAGAGATCTTCCTGTCTCTGCCTCCTGAGTGCTGAGATTAAAGATACACATCATCATGCCAGCCCCCATGTGGTATCCTTTGTCAGCTTAGAATTCACAGGCTACACACGCACAACTGGGCCTGGAAGTAGACATGGCGGCAGTTATCCAGTCACTGTTGACAAAGCGCAATACTTTGTTACCAGGCTGCCCTCGGGATCTATTCAGCTGGATAGATTAAGGCTCTGGGTTTTTTTTTTTTTTTTTTTTTTTTTTTTCCTTATGGCAGTGTCTCATTTTACAGCCCTGGCTGGCCAGAAACTCACTATGTAGAACATGCTGGCCTCCAAATCAGTTTTCCTACCTCTGCCTCCCAAGTCCTGGGATTAAAGAAATGTGATGCCATGCCTGTATAGAGGGTTTTAGGTGTTCTTGTTGGTGATGGTAATGTTTTTATGCTTGTTGGGGAGGATATCAAGCGGTATCTCGAAATTTGTACCTCTCTGGTCAGGAGCTTGCAGCCCCATTTGCCTGAGCTCCCAAGTGTTAGGCTTTGGCATGAGCCGACATGCCTACCTTAGACTGAATTATTAAAACTGCCACGAAAGGGGCAGGGGAGATGGTGACTCAGTTGGCAAAGTACTTCCCAAGGACCTGAGGACCTGGGGCTGATTCCACTACTCACATGCAGAGGCTAAGCTTAGGGGAATATGCTTAGAAAGACAGCACTGGGGGAGCTAAGACAGGCTCGCTGGTCACCCTGCCTGTCAGGAGAGTTTTAGGACATAGAAAGAGCCTGTTCAAGGTGGATGGCTTCTGAGGAACAACGCTCGAGGTTGTCCTCTGGCCTATACATGTACATGCACGCCCACATGAACACATAAAAGATAACTATGATAGTTTATTATAATTAGTAGTTAACATCTGAAGGATTTTTGTTAACTCTGGCAAAAAAAAAAACTTTCTTTTCAACTAAGCTAAAATTAATACAGCAGTCATCTTTTTGGTACTGTTTAAAACCTACTCCCTAGAAGCAAATGCCTGAGAAGTCACTGGTAGCAACTTAATCTCTAATATGTTAGAGAAATAAATTCAAGATGTCAGGTCAGGCAACCTCATCAACTCTCAACTGAGCAGAACATTATTAGGGATCAAGTTCAGTGGCCATCCATTGTCTATGACTACATAAGAATAGAATGTCTGTGCCCACTAGGTGCCAATGGAATTCCTGATGGTTCTATCCCTTTGGATTTTCCGGGGCAGAGTTGAGTCCTGGGCTGAGGGGTTGGGACAAAGCATCCACCTCCACGAAACAGCGTCTTTTTGGTGGATATGGCCAGTCTCCGAAAAAGTAAGTGCCTCGTTGTTGGTTTTTCAGGCCACCTAAGAGACAGGAAAGACTAGCTTTCCCTGCTGTGGATTCCCTTTGTAAACTTTGTATAACTTTGTAAACTTTGTAAACCCTCAAGGCAGGGAACTGGCCTGGTTTCTGCCTGAGGAGCTCCCCAGCCGGCCCCCCCACCCCAGACCTCTTTAACTGCCATAACTGAGGTTCCAGCCTCTGTAACTGTCATCTACAAAAGTCATCTCCAGCCCCTCAACAGGACCCTCCCCCAGATTATGCTAATTTTAGGTAAAAAGTCTGAACAAAACCCACCAATCACTGAACAGGAAAACTCATCAATCCCATCAATTAAACTCAGGTCTTTAAATCCCACCAACCCTCATCCTGTAAATCTCTACCCTAAAAAGTTCTACACACACCCCCAAGAACCCCAGTATAAACACTGCACCTTGTCCAATCTGCTGCTGCCTGCTCCTTCCCAGGAGCAGAGGCAGACACTCCTGGATTGGTCCTCCTCTCCCTGGACCCTCCAATAAATCTCTTTTATGGGATTCACTACCTGGTGTGACCCCTCTCATCTGAAGAAGACAAGAAGCAAGAGAAGGGGAAGGGGAGCACACGATCCAGGGCTGAGGCTCCTCAGCTCAGGACTGCCCTTTGTAAACCGTAGCCCTCTCCTGGGATCTCCTGAGGAGGCTTCCTTTCAGAGCTCTGTGGTTCCTGGGCTTCCGAGTCCCAAGGACACCTTCCCATCCAGGCAAAAAAGCCAACACTGGCCTCACTTGTTGCGTAAAATCTATATAAGCGGGTCTTTGCAAAAAAAAGAAATTATTCTTAGATTTTCTTCCTCTTTAGTGACCTTGCCCTAGAATTCAAGGTTCCTTTTCTTTTTGAGACAGGGTCTTCCCTCTATATCCCAGAATGCACTATGTTGATGAAGCTAGCATACATGTTTATCAGATTTTATGTACATATATATGCATATTCCTTATTCAAACAGTCTTCTGGCATGTTTTTTCATGTACATTATTGTTGTTATTAGTAGTGTTTTTATTTTTGTGGGGACAGGTTTTCTCTATGTAGCCCTAGCTGTCCTGGAACTCACTCTGAAGACAAGGCTGATCTTGAACTGCCTTGATCTGCCTGCCTCTGCCTCCCAGGTGGGATTAAAGGTAAGTGGGACCACCACCCAGCTGTTCTTCATATACATTGTCATATACTCATAATGATGTAAATTCATAGAAAGAGTTGACTGGGAGTCAGATGTAGTTGTGCATGCCTATAACCCTGGCCCTTGGAGCTGGAGGAAGAAGGCTCAGGAGTTCAAGGTCATCTTTAGCTACTTGGTTCAAGGCCTGCCTTAGCTACATGAGACGCTGTCTCAAAACAAAAAAGGGTCAACTGACTTAAACTAGGGCACTCCATATAGTGTAACATGCTTCTCTTGTGGCTACACCGTCAAACTCCTACTCAGGGCTTGCCTGAGTTCAGAAGAAACTGTTCCCAGAAGCGGTCTAAAGCGAAAGTCTGCATCCTTTGGCACTTAGTCTATTCCAGCAGGAGTGGTCACATCCTTGATGAAACAGGTCCTTTCCAAGTCAGGCCCTCTGATCTCCAGCTTGAAGAGAAAACTCTGGCCAGGCTGTGTTTGTGAAAAGAACTTCTAAAGAACATAAAGAGCTTTTTGTTATTCAGAGCAAATCATGTGGCTTTTGTTGCTGTTAATCCAGGCACAAAGGGAAGTTTAGAGGAGAAAATCGTTACTGAACATTTTGTACTTGGAAAATGTCAAGAGATTATTTTTCTTTCACTTCCAGAGTCACCAGAGTCTCACCTCTTACCCTAGTGATCCTGGCCCTCTGTGTAATGGTCCCCGCTCTTTCTCTCTCCTATCTCTGACTCTGGAGTTTTGAGCAGTGTTTCTTACAACCCAGGCTTGCCTCAAACCACTATGATCTTTCTGCCTCTACCTCTACTTTCCAGATGGTGGGGTAATAGGAGCACTCTATTATACCTGACTCGTGTGTGTGTGTGTGTGTGTGTGTGTGTTTGTATACAATTTTTTTGTTGTTTTACAAATAAACAGACCACATGTATGCAGATGTCCATAGAGGCTAGAAGGGAGCATTGGATCCTCTGGAGTTACAGGCAGTTGGTAAGCAGCACAGTGTGGGTGCTAGGAACTTGCGATTTGAATCCTCTGGAAGAACAAGTGCTCTTAACTGCCAAGCCACCTCTCCAGCTTTTGGATGGTGTTTTGTTTTGTTTTGTGTTTTTTGTTTGTTATGGATTTTCTTATTACTTAAAATAGCCCTAGTTTTAGGATCTCAAACTTTTCTTCTACATTCATTTACTTATTGTCTTGTTGCATGCTCTTGCACATATAGAAGACAGTCCAACTTTTGGAGTAGTTGGTTCCAGACATTGAATGTAGGTCATTGGGTTAGGTAGCAAGCACCTTTACCTACTGAGCCATCCCACCAGCTCAGGATTTCCAAGTTTTCCAAGTTTAAAAAAGACTTATTTTTTAATATTTATTTTTCGTGTGTGTGTGTGTGTGTGTGTGTGTGTGATAGAGAGAGAAAGAGAGAGAGAGAGAGAGAGAGAGAGAGAGAGAACAGCTGAAAACAAGAATGGGAAAATAAAACTCCATGTATTGTGTTATACTCTGTCTCACACTTGCTCCAGAAGTACCAGTCTGCCCTTTCCCCCACTTCTCACTCCATATTGATGGGCATTTGCATAGTCTCCAGGCCAGGCCTATTACAAATAACCCCGCTTGTGACTAACGACAGGGTGGGTGGGAAGCTAACGTCTGGAAGATGTTGTTTTTCTGCTTTCTTTAGCTTAGGCCTTGTAAGGCCTTCGCTTGGACTATTAACAGTAGCCTCCTGATTCACATGCCCAGCAAGAGGTCACCCTAAATCCTACTACCTCATGTATCTGTCCAGAGCATAATTCCAGTCATGCACTTACTCTGCTGCTCAAAAACATCAGAGAACTGGGCTGCAGTTGTAGCTCAGCCTAGCATGAGCAGAGCCCCGGGTGCAAGTCCCCACACCATGTAATCAGTTGAGACTGCTCGCACCTGCAAGCCTAGCGCCTCGCACTCAGAAGGAGGAGCAAGAGCAGGATGTTCAAGGTCATATTTATCTCAGACTATATGAGGCCCTGTCCCAAACAGGCAAACAAACAAACAAACAAAAAGCCAACTGTGGTCTTGTATGCCAGTAATCTCAGCACTAGGGAAGCAGAGGCAGAAGAATCAAGAGCTTAAAGCCACCCTCATCTACGTAGCAAGTTTGAGGCCAGCTTGGGCAACTGTGTGCTGCTGTCTCAAAAACAACAATAATAAAAAACCCAAAAAGTTTTAATGTCTCCCTGTTGCCTTCCAGCTAGAGCATAAACCCCTTATCTCTTATCTAGTCCCTTGCCTCAATGTGTGTGTGTGTGTGTGTGTGTGTGTGTACTTGTGCACAAGCATTTTGCAAGCTACTTTCTTCCCTGTTTCTGACCTCCTCTCTCTCTCTCACACACACACACACACACACACACACACACCCCACACACAAACTCCCAGCTTCTGACATCTGCTGCACCTGTTAAGAGTCCTTGTCCTTCCAAGCCTGCCTTCTAACGGGGCAGTTTCTGGCACATCTGCCCATAAACTCACTTCCTCCCCTGCCTGGCCTGGGGTGCTCTGAAATGCCCTGTCAAATTAGCCTCCCTTTCATTCAGCCTTCATCTTTCCCACAACCCTGACCCGTGGGACCCTACCCAGTTCATTTGTATCTGTCTCAGAGCAAGTAGGCCAGTTCTTTGTCCATAGACACAGTTCAGTTATTAGTGTTGAACTGCTATGGAGAAGTTATTTGAAAATGTCTTCCCGATTTTTACCTCTTTTGGCCACTTCTCCTTTGAGTGAATTTCCCCTGATCTTTGGGATTTTGTATGTGAGATGAGTAGCCAGAAACTAAGTCTGTGGTGTCTGATGTCTCACTGATCAAGAAATGATATTCTCTGCCCAGTGGTAGTGGCGCACACCTTTGATCCTAGCACTTGGGAGGTAGGAAGCAGAGGCAGGAGGATTTCTGAGTTCAAGGCCAGCCTGGTCTACAGGGTGAGTTCCAGAACAGCCAGGACTACACAGAGAAACCCGGTGGGGGGGGGGGGGGGGGGGAGGGAGAAATTATATTCTTTGAGAGCCTGACATATTGCCACATCCATTAGTCACAGTACTTGGTGGAGACAGGAGAATCACCAGTTCACGGCCAGCCTCATCTATCTACATAGGAAATCTGTGGCCAGCCTTGGCTTTGTGAGACTGTTTCCATAAAATTAACTTCTTAATACTCTCTTCCATAATCATGCCATTTAACAACCCTCCACCCACCCAGAGCAGAAATGAATTGGATTTCTCTAGTAGGCATCTGTACAGGTACATGGTGCTGTGGCAGCTGCTGGGGTGTTGTAAGACAGAAATTCCAGAGTCTGCCATCATTCCGATGTTTTCATGTTTAGATCTGCTGTCTCTGGCTGCTTTTTCACACGTTTTTCTTTCCCACTGTGAAACAAAAGTCAATTCAGAGTAGCTAGAGTGTTCTCTGCCTTTCCTGCCAACAACTGACTTTTCAAGATGCAGTGCCTAAGTCAGCACTCAGGAGGTAGAGGCAGGAAAAGTTCAAAGCTAGCACTGGCGACCTAGCAAGTTCTAGGCCAGCCTGGACTAGAGAACCTGTCTCAAAAGAAACCAAACCAAAGTGGGAGGGGAAAACCAAAACCAAACCAAACAACAAAGCCTTGTTTCTAAGTCAGTGAATGAAAATGCTTGTTTATAATGATCAGAAACCTCGTTCATTTGCATCCTCCCTCTCTCCAGTTACCCTGAAAGGATATGGTCCTTTGAGCATCAGCCTGTCACTTTTGTGGCAAGAAAATAGGAATTAGAGGAAGCCAATTAGGAAACCTCAAAGAAGAGGAAGTGTCTCGAAGCTGAGGGGAAGCCTGCGGAGTCCTATTTCCTCTCTATTCTTGACACTCCTGGTGGTCCCCCACCCACACACCCCAGACAGGAAACAAGATCTGGGATGAACAAGGGAAAGTCTAAAAGACTCCAAGGTGCAAGGACCTACCTCAGCTGTGACAGTCTCAATAGCTGATTGATGTTTGCAGTTCCACAACGCTGCCTGTTCGTGGGTGCCTCTGAACAGTATGGGACAGGGTGGGTAAGAAGTGGCCGCTTTCACTTCTGAGTACCACCAAGAGCACTCAGGTCTGTGCAGTTCTTGGCTTCACGGTTTCCTGGGAATATAGCATATTGAGGCTTATTCACCAACACCCTTCCCAAGCAGAGAAGCTGAGTTCAAATCTAGTAATACCTAGTTTTATTTTCGTTGTAGTAATTATTATTTGTTTTTTACTTTGCCTTTAAAGTGGAGTCAGAATGCTCCTGTTTGAGAGAAGAGACCACAATTGTGGTCAGTAGGTGGTAGCACTGTGGCTAGGCTCAGATTCAAACACTGTTTCTGAGCCTTGTGTTCAGAGCCTTTGTCTCTGTCTTCCCTGGATTGCTTTTTACAGAACTGTTCACTGTTCTCTGGAGCTCTGAAAAGCTCCCCGTGTTAGCATGCCCAAGGGAAAGCAGTGTGTCACAAACCACCAGTGCCTAAGACTAACCCAACTGGGGTTTTCCAGCATCTGGGCAGACCAATGAGACTTCTCAAGGAATTTACAATCTTTTTAGCTTCCAGAAACTTCAGCTGGGCACCGGGTCTTCAGTTAAGGCATTCAGGAAAAACAAGAGAAACATCACACATCTAAGACAGTTACAGTGAAGTTATAGCTAAAAATCAAGGGTGAGCTGCAGAACTGCAGGTCTTGGCTGTGTAGGAGGAGATGGTGAATGGTTATAGTTTAAATGCCTGTGTGACTGAGACAATACAATTCTCTTTCAAATCAAAGAACAGCATTTATCATTGTTGGTAATTGCTGAGAGAATCCAGGCACAGAATTCTATTGACTGGTAAGGAAGGAGATGGCACAGAAGAGAAATAACAATACATGTGTCTGCTGTGTTGACAGACACAGCATTAGAGTGAGAGAGCCACACTGCATACCGCGGACAAGGGGAGATGAGGACCACTGCTGTAACTTTAATCTTTTCAATGTCTACTTTTACTGATGGTTCTTAAATGCTTTAACCTCCCTTCTAGCCCACCACCCACCAGAGGTAGTGAGAAAAAGTGGTTATTAGGATATAGGGAAGTGGACATGTTTAGGAATGGTTCTTTGGAGAAAATCCAATCTGCATTGTCAAGAAACCAGCAGTGGCAGCTTGATCCACTCGAGAACACTTCACCGATATACCAGGAGTCCCGCTCAGTAGTGTCAGGATAGCAGCAGTGGATGGCACCACCTAGCAGGAACAGCTAGGCCTCAGCCAAATTGGCACGAGTCTGTAGGAGGGAACAGGACCAACAGGAATGCCAGGAGCAGTTCTTTGCTATGCCTCTCTCAGTGAAGCTAAGATCAGTGAAGATGCAAGACTAAGAGCCAGCTCTACCAGCCCGCCCCTCTCACAGTCCGTTGAGCCCTATTTATACTCCCTCCAACATCACGTGTCCTCCATGGGTCTTGCCTCACCACAGGAGTCTGTCTTAGCAAAACAACACGTGAGTCTGCGTCAGCTGACATCACTCTGTCAGTCAGCCAGAGTCCAAGGAAGCCACAAAAAGGTGCCAGCATATCACCATAAGTTTTTTGGCACATTTCTCTCTATGGAGACCCAACAAATGCAGCTCCACTACAAAACGTAGGGCTGACCAACACATATATGTTGTTAGCAAAGAATCCTTCATCATGTGTCTTCACATGCTTGCTTTAGCAGAACATCCTTTCACCAGTGTCTGCTTCAGGAAAACACTCCTTCACGTGCGTGCCTCAGCAAAACACCATCCGACACAACCGACTTTCCAAAGAACCCTTAAGTTTCCACTTCACACTGCCTTATTAGAATCCTGTCAGGTAGGAGTGTGAAGGCTTTAAAAGTAAAAATACAATGAAGTTGAAGCTGGAGAGATAGATGGCACTAGCTGTTTTTTCCAGGGGTTCTGGGTTTAATTCCCTGCACCCACATGGCAGTTCATGACCCTCTTGTGACTCGTGTCCCAGGGGATCCAATGACTTTTTTTTTTTTGCCTCCTTGAACACTGTATGTACTTAGTATACAAGCATACATGCAGGCAAAACACTGATACACATGATTTTGACATAAAGTATGAAATTAAGATCTTTCAGAAACCACATCCCAGCCCACATCTGATGTTTCATTTGTCCCTCTCCTTTGCTCATGGATTATGGGACTAGAGTACATATAAATTGCCTTTTCTCCTTTACAATACTTATCAGGATCACTACACTACTAGCTATTCAAACACAGCTGTTAAGCTGCAGGAGGATCTGCTGGACAGACTGAGCCAGGGAAACAAAAGAGTTGGCTTTTGTTTTGTTTTGTTTTGTTTAATAAGAAGACTTAGAGTCTTGTCTTCAGGCAATCATCTGAGGGAGGTTGGTGAAAGTCTGGCTAGGGAGTTGGGCAGAGTCCTCTTCCTCTCTCTCTCTCTCTCTCTCTCTCACTCTCTCTCT
>JADRCD010226385.1:0-14364 GCA_019843815.1 Montemys delectorum
CATAGGCACTAAGATCAACAATTGATAAATAGGACTTCATGAAACTGAAAAGCTTCTATAAGACAAATGACACCATCAGTCAGATAAAACAACAGTTTACAGAATGGGAAAAGATGTTTTACCAACTCCACATTATAAACATTTAATATAATACATTAAGAATTCAAGAAACTAGATATAAAAAAACAAGTAATCTAATTTAAAAATGGGACACAGATCTAAACAGAGAATTCTTAATGGAGGAATCACAAAAGGCCCAGAAACACTTAAAGAAATGTCCAATATCCTTAGCCATCTGGAAAATGCAAATCAAAACTACTTTAAGATCCTATCTCACACCTGTCAGAATGGCTAAGATCAATAACACAAGTGACAGATCATGCTGGCAAGGACATGGAGTCCATGGAACACTCCTCCATTGCTGATGGAAGTACCAGCTTGTACAGCCACTATGGAAATCAATATATGGTGGTTCCTCAGAAAATTGGGAATCGATCTACCTCAAGACTGAACTACACAATTCTTAGGCATATAGTTCCTTCCTGCCTCATGGACACTTGCTCAACTATATTCATTGCAGCTTGATTCATAATAGCCAGAAACTATAAAAAAAAACCCAGAAACATCTTGTTTCTTCTAGTGATTTTATAGCTACTGAAGTGGCCTGAGATTATTAATGTATTGCTGCCTTTATCTTCATAGATGCCCTCTATGCCTTGCTATTGCCTTTGTCTAGAATTATGGTTTACTGGTATTAAAAGACAGGCTCTTACTTTCTTAAAATTTTATTAATTGTTTGAGAATTTTATAAGCTCTGTTTTGATTATATTCTGCCCTCCCATAACTCTTTCCAGATCCAGTTCCTCTACCTTTCCTATCCAACTTTGAATTTTTTTTTAATCATCAAGACAAATTTGTGCTACGCAAATACTCTTTGATGTGTGGCTTTCCACTGGAGAATGTTGACTTACTGGGGGGCTATACTTTCAGAGAAAGCGGACTCCTCCTCTCTTGAGATACTAACTATTGCTGATAGCAGCTCATCGAGGGACCAAGTTCCCTCTTCATGATAGCATTTAGTCTGGCTTGGGCTTGCATAGGTCTTGTGCATGCCACCAAAACCATTGTGAGCAGTTTATGTGCAGTTGCCCTGCTGTATGCAGAAGATACTGTGTCCTTGTAGTCATTCACTGCCTCTGGCTCTAACATGCTTTCCACCCCATCTCTCTTCTGCAATGATTCCTGAACCTTGGGAGGAGGAGGCAGTGTATATATGCTCCATTTAGGGTTGAGCATTCTGTGCTCTTGTTCTCTTCACATTGACCAATCATAAGTCTCAGTATTAGTCACCACCTTCTACAAATAGAAACTTCTCTGATGAGAGCTGAGAGATACACTGTTTTATGATTACAATAATATTAAGTAATTGGGAGTTGTTTCAATTGTTCATTTAGCTGACTAATAGAAGCAGGTATGCCTCTAGGGTTTATTACCTGTGTAGCCATAGGATTGTGGACTGATTACCATGCCAGATAAGGGTTTCATCTTGTAGAGTGGTTCTTAAATACAATGTGATTGGTTACTCTCATGATGCTTATTGCAGGCGTGACCTGGGAAGGAGTGACCACTGGGAAGGAGTGACTCCTTCCTCTGGTAGTGTACATGGCCCCTTCCAGCTCTAGGAAAGCTAGTCAGTAGGGATAAAGCTTTGAGCTCAGTACCTACTTGTTTTTTTCCATGTTCTATGACTCAAGTATGTGGTGTCTCCAGCAATGGGGTCTGTCTTAGCTGTCTTTGGGTTTTTATTGCTGTGATAAAACACCAAGACCAAGATCAACTTATGAAGGATAAGGTTTATTCAGGGTTTCAACTCTTAGGTCACAAGTCCCAGGAAAGTCAAGGCAGAAACTCAAGCAGGGTAATGACTTGGAAGCAAAAGCTGATGTAGAGGGCATAAAGGAGTGCTGCTTACTGGCTGGCTCAGCCATTACCACTTTAGAGGCAGTGGGACCTGGGAGAATGAAGCCAATAAATGAGGCAAACTAAAGTCTTATGCAATAGCTAACTTTACTCAGAGCATCAGACAATTTGTACTCTGAGAGTTAAGAGGAGTCACAAGAGTGAAGTACACAATTAGAAGGGCAAGCCGCACGTGGTGGGCAAGCCACACTTGGCAGAAGCATGTTAAAATAGAGGCAAATAAAATAAATTGCAATAGCATCAATAATAAGCAATTTGAAATAAACTCGCTCCTCTCTGCTATACCTGGGAAGAGCAAAGAAATACATTCCAAAACAAGTCCATATTAAGAAAAAGCTGTCATCAGATTAGTCTTTCTTTTTTTTTTTTTGGAGTTTTCTCATAAGCATTTAGAATTCTCCTTACATGTTCCAACATTTAGATCCTTTTTTTAAAATAGCGACTCGGACTACCATTCCACTTGTGGCCCCACCCACAGTGTTCTGGGCCCTCTTACATCATTCACTAATTGAGAAAATGCCCTACAGTCACCAACAGCCATGTCTTATGGAAACATTTTCTCAGTTGTGGTCCCCTCATCTCAGATGACTAGCTTGTATCAACTTGATGTAAAACTCAGCCAGGATGTGGTCTCATCATCAAGTTTTGGAGCATAGATTGTCAACCTGTGGGCCATGACCCACACAGGGGTTGCGTATCAGATATCTGCATTATGATTCATAACAGTTGCAGAGTTATATTAAAGGGAAATGTACTAAAGGGTCATAGGATTAGGGAAGTTAAGAACCACTGCTCTAGACGGTAGCCTAGTAGATTGGCAATAACCTATAATGTTTAGAGGTCTATGGATTCACTGGCCTCAAACTCCAAAATAAGTAATAATACATTTCTGGCACTGAGCTTTTCATTTGTTAGCATCTGGTATTTAATAGGAGTATTGTTACCTGGATATAGTGTAACTTCATTTTAATAATTTATGTACACACACACACACACACACACACACACACACACACCCTGAAGATTTCAAAAGTAGTTTTTATTTTTTTTTAATTTTTAAAATTTTTTATTAGCTATTTTCTTTATTTACATTTCAAATGTTCTCTCCTTTCCTGGTTTCCCCTCTGAAAAATAAAACTATTCCTTCCCTCCCTCCCTTCCTCCCTTCCTCCCTCCCTCCCTCCTGCTTCCTGGCCCTGACATTCCCCTACACTGGGGCATAGAGCCTTCACAGGACCAAGGGCCTCACCTCCCATTGATGATCAACTAGGAAGTAGATTTTTAAGAGAAGAGAAGCAAAAAGAGTGAGGAGTTGGCCACTAAACCTGTGTAAACAGAAGAGAATCAGGAGAATGTGGCCACTCAACCCATCCCTGGGACCTTCCGAGGACCAGGTGCTCCTGTTTTCTTTTTGTTTGACGGGTTTATTGGTCAAACTTTTCTTTATTCCTTATGTATTTGAATAACTTTTTTTCCTTAAAGAAAATGCCCCTGGAGATCTTTAGCACAGTTGATTTAACAATTCTAATCTAAATTGTTTACTTGAGAAAAAAAAAGCCAGAAGTATTGACAAATATTCACATGCAAGAACAAATAATAAAAGGAATTGATTAAAATATACTACATTCAAAATACATAAAAAAGAGACATCAAAAACATACTGAATAAGAATACTACATCACAGCAAAGTGTTTTAAAAAGATAGTATTATGTTTGAAAAGGAGAAATTAAGGGATTTGACAAGTTATAAAAAAAAATTGGCTTAGTTTGGTCTCAGAATCAAAACCCATGCCTATGCCTAACTCTATCTCTCTTGCTGTGTAATATAGCTCCATGAAGCTAGATGATGTATATGAAATATCAATAGCTGTTTCCAAGTTGAAGTATTATGGATAACTTTGATTTCCTTTTCAGTGCTTTTTATTATATTCTAAGGTTTTCATAATTATATATATATTTTATACACTCCAAACATGATTTTTCTCTAAAAATGAAATTTTACAGTAAATGTCATTATCTGTAGGACAATTCTGGCATTTTTTAAAGAACAAAGCAAGATATGTTCAGAATATATTTATTACACTGTTTTCAATAAAGAAGACAACAAAAATATAGTGTGCCAATGCTTGTCACTTGTCCCTGTGTTCTAAGAGAAACCCTGGAGGGATGTACTCTTCCTTGACTAGCTGTTGTCACGTGGTGAAGGGAAGTCAGTGATTTACTATGCCATTGAAGACACATTTTCTTTCAGACCCTCCTTACTGCTTCTTTTCGGGTCCACGGTGCTCAGCCTCACCATGGCATGCAACCTCAGCATAATATGCAGCCTTAGCATGATGTATGGCTCCAGCATGGTATACATCTCACCATGGTATACAGCCTTATGGTACAGCATGGTACATGGCATCACTCTACCACACAGTCTTACCAGGGAACAGTACCTCACTAGAGAACACAGCCTTACCATGGAAGACAGCCTCACCAGGGAACACAGCCTCACCAGGGAACACAACCCCATCAGAGAACACAGCCCTACCATGGAACACAGCCCTACCATGGAACACAGCCTCACCAGAAAACACAACCCCATCAGGGAACACAGCTTCTCCATGGAACACAGCCTCATCATGGAACACAGCCTCACCAGAGAACACAACCCCATCAGGGAACACAGCTTCACCATGGTATACAGACATTACCATGGTACTTAGCCACACCATGGAATACCACTCCTACGGTATACAATTTCACCATAGTATGCAGACAACATCATAATTGTACATAGTTACACCAAGTTATACACAGCCCCATGCTATGTAGTTCATCCACACGTACACAACCTCATCATGGAGTATAGCCTCATCATGATACACATGGTATATCACCATGGTATATAACTTCACCGTAGTTTACAGCCTCCTGTGGTACACAGTCTCACCATGGAATACAGCCTTAATATGATAAACAGCCTCCCATGGTCCACAGCCCCTCAGCCTCCCATTGTACATGTCCCCACCATGGTACACAACCTTACCATACTACAGGGCCTAAGTGAGCCTACAGGTTTTGGTAGCTGCTCATTTCCAAGAATTCTACAGCAGAGTCCCTAGGCCCCTAGAGATTCTTCTTTCCATTTTATTTGCACACTAGTCTCTTTTTATTAGAAAGACAAGGACATTCCTTTGAATAAAAATCTGTCTATTTTGCTTTTCTATTCCTTCAGTGGACAATTTAGCTGTCTCATTAGTGTTTTTATGTGTGAACTTTTCTAGAACTCCTCGGAGTTTTTGCTGTTCTTTTACCAGTTGATGTGGAGAAACAGGCTATCATTACGAAACCTTTTAAGAAATTAAAACCATTTCTTTGAAACAATCCCCATAAAGAACTCTAAAGATTTGTGCTTTTTGGTCCAACCAGGGCTCCTCTTCAATGAATTCTTTATCTGTCAGCATCTCAGCTCCATATGAAATGTGTGGGTGTTTTTTTACTGTGTCAGTGTCAGAGCGAGGGTGGGGAAAACCCTTCAGGATGAGTTTTGATTTTAGGTTGTTGTTGCTGTTGGTAATCTTATTTTGATGCTGATTTTAATGATCTAGCTATAGCTATGAAAGTTTGAACAATCGCGTACAGTAAACAAATAAATTTAAAAAGCCTATCTGAAAATGAAGCTAACAATGAAATCCTTCTTGTTATTCGTCTCAACCTCTTTCTGCATAATTTGGGGCTGGGGTGATAGTCAGAATTAAAAGCCTATCATTTTGTTGAAAGTGTATTATAGTCTTTCCTCCTGTGAAAATTCTATATCCAATTCTCCAGAGAATTCTACAAGCAAGGGCAGTATTGATTAGGCTTTTATATAAGTCTGCCACTAAGCTGAAGTAAAACTGATTTAGCTGGTCAAAACCAAATATTTCCTTTATTTTATTTTATTTTATTTTATTTGTCTCATAACCAGGAACAGGGCCAGAAAAAATTTCCACATAGGCACATCTCTCCTATTGCTTGGACCTCACCTGAGGCCTTGTATACATCTTTTAAGATAGCATGAGACACAGGTTGCATCAAACTAGCCAATGTACTGATGTAGCCTCTAAAAGTTAACCATTCATAAATGTCACATTAAAATAAAAGATACCCAGAATCCCTTAGAAAACAGACAGACCCTGCTCGTAGAGCTTCAGAGTACAGAGCCCCGGGTCACCTTTGTTGGGGGTATTTGCTCTTTTGCTCTGTTTCACCACAGTCCCCAGCTGTCCCTGCTGCTTTGCACCTGTTTCCTTAATACTCTGTCATTTGCCCCTGCCCTCAAATCTCAAGCCAATTTAATACTTATCTACAGGGTCGCGGCTTTTAAACCTCAGCAGATACCAAAAATCCCAGGGAGCGGAGCGTTTGCTATCCCAGAACATAGATGGAGAGGCTTATTCCCCAGAGTTACGCAGGTAGGGAGCCAGAATGTGCATTTCCAACAAGTTCTTAAGTGATGCTGCCATTGGAGGGTGAGGGAACCACATTGAGAACTGATGCTTTGAGGTATCATTCTCCTCAAAAATCACTGCTCATTCATTCACTCATTCATTCATTCATTCATTCACATATCCAGTACTTATTTTAAGTTGCTTTCCTCTGTATTGAAGATCCAAAAGGGAGCAAATAGACCTCTTCTTGATCACGTGCTGATCATTCATACACAGATGGCACAGGACTGTGAAGAGAAGTCAGGCCTGGCTTCCTTGGGGACTGACGAGCTAATGAAGATGAAGGCTAAGGAGGCTTGGCCAGACAGATCCTGAGGAGAGGTGCTTCCTGAATCAGAGGAGAGGCTATGCCAAGCTAGGGTAAGCATGGAAGAGCTTGTGGAAGAAACATGGGACTGCTGAGTCACAGAGGCAGTTCAGGCCAGCAGGGGTGCTTGCTGGCCTCTGTTCCAAGGAGCCAGGTGCCTGTTCTGATGACTTCCATGGAGAGGATAATAGCTTTCCAACTGCAGGGTACTGAGCCAGGAGGGAAGGAGCCATGGAGAGATACCTGTGCTCTGATCCAACAGTCCTAATGAAGTGGGCTGCACAGAGGAGCCCTGGCAGAGTTATTCTGAAATCCTCCTTTTTGGAGAAATCCCACTGGCATGTTGGCAAATCTGCTCAATTTCTCACTATCCCAGTTTCTGAGCTTTGGGGTATTATTGGGAGGAAAAGGCACCATTGCTGACAGACTCCTCCGTCAGCATGTCACTTACATGTCTTAGACTGCTTTTCACTCTTGCTCATCCACTCTTCACTCTATAAGTCAACCTAGCAGGAGTTTCCTTAGCCCCTCCCACCTTCAGGCTTCTTCTGCCTTGACTTGAGGCTGGAGACTTCCATAGTATCTGTGAATTCATCTTCTATAGGATCAGAAATCATTTATTGAGTCTTACTTGGCCTATAAACTTATTTGGGGGGGCAAAGCACTGCATGTGTATGTGTGGTGTGCACATATGTATGTATGTATGTTCTCATGTGTGTCAGTGCACTTGTGTGTGTGTGTGTGAAAGAGTGTGTCCATGCATGTGTGAGAGGGTATCCATGACTGTGTGTGTGTGTGTGTGTGTGTGTGTGTGCGCGCGTGTGCATGTGTGTGTGTGCGTGTGCATGCCTGAGATTTACAACTGGGTATCTTTCTTGATTAGTCAAACCTTATGTATTGAGATAGGGTCCCTTGAACCCAGAACATATCATATTCCATTAGTCAAAACTAGCTAGCTTGTCCCTGGGATGAAACCAGGCCACCTTGACCCTCCCAGCACTTATGTGCATGCTGGGAACCAATCTGTGGTCCTCCTTCTTGGGAAATTAGCATTTTATTCACTGAGCTATCTGCCTAGTTCCTGTGCCCAGTCATTCTCTTCTTCCCCAGTCTCTCTTTGCAATAAGGCCTTTCTATGTATCTCTGGCTACTCTAGAATTTACTATGTAGACCTAGCTGGTCTTGAATTTGTGGACATCCTCCTGTCTCTACCTCTTTAGTTCTGGGATAACAGGTTTATGCCATCATCTTCAGTAATCTCTTCTACAGGACATGAAGATATATAGATTATCTTTGAAATTCTTTTCTCTTGATTTTCCACTTTCTGTGTATGCCCATCATTATGCCCATTTGTAAAGAAGAACTAATTGTCACCTGTAGTTCCTTTTTACCCTTTCTTGAGAAGCATGACACTTAGAGGTGACCAGCCCAGCCACTGCTGGTGACGATAAAAGCTGGTTTACTTTCTACTCCTCTATCCCTTGTCATAGATCTCACTTTAATTTTCTAATGGTTAGCATGGATATTCTCTAAGGCTTCCTTTTTGAAGTATTATTATTTCAAGGACTTGTCCCCTCTTCCATATGAACTTTGAATCCCTAGCTCTTAATAAATGAATTTTTCTCAATTTCATAGCATCATCAAAAAAAGATTCTTTATTTTATTTTATGTTTTACAACTTTTCCCCTACCTCCAAATTAATTGTACTAATGCTACTAGCCAAGTTCCTTTCCTATAATTATGTTCTGACCTCTTGAAATGGGTAAAGTCATGCACTTCCTCAAACATGTCACTTAAAATGATTTCAATCTTTTATTAAGGTTTGGCTAGGACTCTTGTGACTTTAAAGAATATTATTTAATTTTTTTCACATAATATATTTTGATCATATTCCTTCCCATTCTCCAGTCTCTCTACCCTCCTAACTTCATGTTCTCTCTCTCTCAAAAAAAAAAAAGAAAATTAAAACAAATAGGCTAATTAGACAGCAAAAAACATGGCAAACTAAATGAAAATGGAACAAATAATGACGCCACAAAACCAAAAACCAAAAAATCCAAAAACCACAGAATCTGATTTCTGTTGGCCAACTACTGTTTAGCATAGGCCCCGCCCTGCAATGTAGTTGACATATCCAGTGTCGCTCTATTGGAGAAAACTGATTTTCCCTTTCTAAGCAACTGCCAGTTGCAAATAGCTGCTTAGCGGTTGGGTGGGCGCCCACTTTCCCTTCTCCAGGTTGGGGGTTTTGACTGGTTTGAATCTCCTCAGGTCCTGTACCTGCTGCCACAGTCTCTGTGACTTTGTATGTGCATCAACCCTGTTTGGTCTGGATGACTCTCTTTTCTTGGAGTTATCCACCAACTCTGGATCTCATGATGATCTTTCTTCCTGCCTTCCCCTCCACATAGATCCCTGAAATTTGAGGGTAGGAGTTTCCTGAAGACATCACATTTAAGATTGGGTCCTCTGAAGTTCCTCACTCTCTGCAAACTGTTTAGTTGTGAGTCTCTGTGCTATTTCTCAGCTACTGCAGAATGAAGCTTCTCCGATGAGGTCTGGGCAGCACTGATCCTATGGGTACAGCAATATAGCGTCAGGAAGCCTTTTATCGTTACAGTCCTTCAGAGCCACAGCCCTCAACCTTCCTAATGCTGCAACCGTATCATACAGTTCCTCATGTTGTTATTTCATAACTACAATCTTTTTACTCTTATGAATCATAGTGCAAATATATGATATGCAAGATATCTGATTTGTAACCTATGAAAGGGATTTTCACACCCCAGAGGGGTTCTAGCCCACAGGTTGTGACTGCTGATTTAGCAGACTCATAATAGTATGTTTTCCCCTACGGACCATCCCTAGCTTGCTTCATGTTCTTGGATACTTTAGCAGTGTTAGGTTTGTGTTTCTGCTCCTGGAATAGTTGTTAATCCAATCACGATTTCAGATACAACGCTGGAGGTTTCGTTTTCCTTGTCAGGCTTGCCTCCAGCAGCGGATTGGTTGTGCAGTCTCCTACGGGAAAGTAGAGTGGAGCCTTTACTCACTATCTTTGCACATTTCTTTTGGGAGCTAATGTATTGTACCCACCTTAATGTATGCTGGCCCAACCCACATATGTGCACTCTCATTTCAAGTAATTCCTCATGGGCCATCCAGGATCTTTGTGGCCAAAATTACACTCAGGAACTGCACCCCCTAGTCTCCTCCACTCCTAACAGGCATTTGAGGGAGATAGTGTCTCAATTCTGAGTTCTCTTAAATAAAGTACATTTGTCTTATTCTTCTCAAACACGATCTCTGTGGTTTGCTTTCCATATGACTCAATAGTGCTGGTGATTCTGACCTTCTCTCTGAGTGCATATTATCCAGTTTAGGTGACTTTATCTACTTAGTTGATCGTTTCTTTGCACTTACTCTGTTCTCTCTGGCTCTGTACATTGTTTCTCATGAAGTGCTACTGTGTTATTTTATATTTTACTGTTCTTGCCCATGTTATTTTTAGGGCTTGGGGTACAGATATACAGATATATCGTTATTTTTTATTAGATATTTTCTTTATTTACGTTTCAAATGTTATCCCCTTTCTGGGTTTCCCTCCCTCCTGGAAACAACCAATCACATCCTCTCCCCCTGCTTCTATGAGGGTGTTCCTCCACCCACCCACCTACCCACTTCCATTTCCCCACCCTTGATTTCTCTACACTGGGGCATCTATCAAGCCTTCATAGGACCAAGGACCTCTCCTTCCATTGGTGCATGACCAGGCCATCCTTTGCTACATATGCAGCTGGAGCCATGTGTACTCCTTTATTGATGGCTTAGTCCCTAGAAGTTCTGGGGGTGGGGAGTCTGGTTGGTTGATATTGTTGTTCTTCCTATAGAGTTGCAAACCCCTTCAACTCCTTCAGTCCCTTCTATAACTCCTTTATTAGGGACCGTACACTCAGTCCAATGGTTGGCTGCTAACACCTGCCTCTGTATTTGTAAGACTCTGGCAGGGCATCTCAGGAGACAGCCATATCAGGCTCCTTTCAGCATGCACTTCTTGGCATCCACAATAGTGTCTGGGTTTGGTAACTGTATATGGGATGGATCCCTAGGTGGGGCAGTCTCTGGGTGGCCTTTCTTTTAGTCTCTACTCGATATTTGATCTCCATATTGGCTCCTGTAAGTATTTTCTTCTCCTTCTAAGAAGGATGGAAGCACTCACACTTTGGTCTTCTTTCTTCTTGAGCTTCATGTGGTCTGTGAATTGTATCCTGGTTATTTGGAGCTTTTGGACCACTATCGACCTATCAATGAGTGTATATCATGTGTTTTCCTTTGCAATTAGGTTACCTCATTTGGATGATATTTTCTAGTTCTATCCATTTCCCTAAGAATTTCATAAATTCATTGTTCTTAACAGCTGAGTATTACTTCACTGTGTAAATGTACCACATTTTCTGTATCCATTCCTCTGTTGAGGGACATCTGGGTTGTTTCCAGCTCCTGGCTATTATAAATAAGGCTGCTATGAACATAGTGGAGCATGTGTCCTTATTACATGTTGAAACATCTTCTGGGTATATGCCCAGGAGTGGTATAACTTGATCCTCAGGTAATACTATGTCCAATTTTCTGAGGAACTGCCAAACTGATTTCCAGAGGGGTTGTACCAGCTTGCATGGAGGAGTGTTCCTCTTTCTCCACATCCTTACCAACATCTGCTGTCACCTGAGTTTTTGATCTTAGCCATTCTGACTGGTGTGAGGTGGAATCTCAGGGTTGTTTTGATTTGCATTTCCCTGATGACTAAGGAAGTTGAACATTTCTTTAGGTGCTTCTTAGTCATTTGATAGTCTTCAGTTGAAAATTCTTTGTTTAGCCCAGTCTGTTGGTAGCCATTTTGTCCTATTGACAGTGTTCTTTGCCTTACAGAAGCTTTGCAATTTTATAAGGTCCCATTTGTGGATTGTTGATCTAAGAGCATAAGCCATTGGTGTTCTGTTCAGGAAATGTTCCCCTGTGCCAATGTGTTTGAGGCTCTTTCACACTTTCTCTTGTATTAGATTTAGTGTATCTGGTTTTATGTGGAGGTCCTTAATCCACATGGACTTGAGCATTGTACAAGTAGATAGGAATGGATCAATTTGCATTCTTCTACATGCCAACTACCAGTTGAGCCAGCACCTTTTGTTGAAAATGCTCTTTTTTTTCCACTGGATGGTTTTAGCTCCTTTGTCAAAGATTAAGTGACCATAGGTGTGTGGGTTTATTTCTGGGTCTTCAATTCTATTCCATTGATGTTCCTGCCTGTCTCTGTACCAATACCATGAAGTTTTTATCACTAATGCTCTGTAATACAGCTTGAAGTCAGGGATGGTGAATCCTCCAGAGGTTCTTTTATTGTTGAGAATAGTTTTCGCTATCCTGGGTCTTTTGTTATTCCGGATGAATTTGCAAATTGCTCTTTCTAACTCTGTGAAGAATTGAGTTGGAATTTTGATGGAGATTGCATTGAATCTGTAGATTGCTTTTGGCAAAATGGCCATTTTTACTATATTAATCCTGCCAATTCATGAGCACGGGAGATCTTTCCATCTTCTGAGATCTTCAATTTCTCTCTTCAGAGACTTGAAGTTCTTATCATATAGATATTTCCCTTGCTTAGTTAGAGCCACACAAATGTATGTAATATTATTTGTGGCTATTATGAAGGATGTCATTTCCCTAATTTCTTTCTCAGCTTGTTTATCCTTGGAGTAGAAGAAGGCTACTGATTTGTTGGAGTTAATTTTATATTCGGCCTCTTTGCTGAAGTTGTTTATCAACTTTAGGAGTTCTTTGGTGGAATTTTTAGGGTTACTTAAGTATACGATCATATCATCTGCAAATAGTGATATTTTTACTTCTTCTTTTCTAATTTGTATCCCTTTGACCTTCTTTTGTTATCTAATTGCCCTAGCTAGAACTTCTGGAATCTGTTGAATAGATAGGGAATGGGCAGTCTTATCTAGCCTCTGATTTTAGTGGGACTGCTTCAAGTTTCTCTCCATTTAGTTTGATGTTGGTTACTGGTTTGCTGTATATTGCTTTTACTATGTTTAGGTATGGGGCTTGAATTCCTGATCTTTTCAAGACTTTTAACATGAAGGGATGCTGAATTTTGTCAAATGCTTTTTCAGCATCTAAATTTCTCTATCCAATTCCTCAGGGTAAAGATAACAACAACAACAACAACAACAACAACAACAACAACAACAACAACAACTTGGACTAGGACTGGAAGAATGGCTCAGAGGTTAAGAGCATCGACTGCCCTTCCAGAAAACCAGGGTTGAATTCCCATCTCCCACATAACAACTCACAACCTTATGTGATTCCAGTTCGAAGAGATCCAATTGCCTTGCCCAGACATTGAGAACACTCTATACACCTGATATACTTACATATAGTCAGGCAAAATGGTCATATACATAAAAATATTTAGCTAAAAATACTGAAATATAGAGACTGCTACTTTTCATGATCTCTAACTCACATAATCACATCAGTAAGTTCTATTGGTCATAGCATGTGAGAAGGTCTGGAATTAGATCCAACTTCTGATTGAACAATCCAGTGAAAACCAACACAAACTATTACCTATCTTAATACTATAGCCTGCTAACAGGCTTCATATGTTTACAACTGTGTGATTAGTTAGTTCAAGAAATGGGATTTTAAAAGTTAGAAGAGCTCTCACATGTGAGCGATCAAATTTATCCATTACTTTTCATGTGATCATTAAGAGGGAACACAGTCTATACTGTTTTATAGCAGAAATAAACTTTCATGTGATCCTCTTCCTATGCTTGGTTAAATAAAAACATAAGTTTAAAAATTAAAAAAAAAGAAATGATCATGTGTTTTTTTTCCTTTGAATTTGCTTATTTAGTGGATTACATTGATGGATTTCCATATATTGAACCATCCCTGCATCCCTGGGATGAAGCCTACTTGATTATGGTGAATGATCATTTTGATGTGTTCTTGGATTCTGTTGGCAAGAATTTTATTAAGTATTTTTGCATCAATGTTCATAAGGGTGATTAGTCTGAAGTTCTCTTTCTGTGTTTGGCCTTTGTGTGGTTTAGGTATAAGCGTAATTGTGGCTTCATAGAATGGATTAGGTAGTGTACCCTCTGTTTTTATCTTGTGGATTAGTTTGAAGAGTATTGCTATTAAGTCTTCTTTAAAGATCTGATTGAATTCTCCACTGAACCCATCTGGTCCTGGGCTTTTTTTTTTCTTTGTTGTTGTTGTTGTTTTTGTTTTTTGTTTTTTGTTTTTTTGTTTTTTTGTTTTTTTTTTTTTTGAGACAGGGTTTTCTCTGTGTAGCCCTGGCTGTCCTGGAACTCACTCTGTAGGACAGGCTGGCCTCCAACTCAGAAATCCGCCTGCCTCTGCCTCCCAAGTGCTGGGACTAAAGGTGTGCGCTACCACCGCCCAGCTCTGGGCTTTTTTTGGTTGGGAGACTATTAATGACTGATTCTATTTCTTTAGGGGTTATGGGACTGTTTAGATGGTTTATCTGATCCTGTTTCAACTTTGGCACCTTGTATGTGT
>JADRCD010226386.1:0-12168 GCA_019843815.1 Montemys delectorum
GGATTCCCTGGAGATAGAAAGTACAGAATGTATTTTAGATGCCTAATTTATCTAAGTAAAGAAATTATTGTCCAAGGTCACAATATCTCAAGCATGATGCCATTCACACCCTGGATCTTTCCAGTGGACAGTTGCCCTGTGCATTGTACGGTGCTTAGATACATTCATGTCCCTCTTACAATTAGATTCTACTATCAACTTCTGCCTACCCCAGTGTGAAAGCAAAGTAAATATATAAATTAAATGTTTTCAGATGTTATCTAATTTCCTCAGGATTGGGGAGCATATCTGTCTCCAAGTAAGAACCATAGTCTTCCACATTTGTTAGCAGCAGTATTACTTAAGTACATAGTAGTAACCAACAGTCTAGTGTTTCAGAGACATACAAATGTTTTACTTCAATTTTATTTAGCTTGAATGTCTAAAGTTATTTACTATTTGATTTACTTAAATGTTTTTAAATGTATGTTGTATATTAATTATAATTCATAAAACATACAAGAAGCTTATAAAAGTTCTTTAATTACAATCCTGTTAACTAACGTTCTGTGAGACTTTGGCTGTGAAACACAACATTTGAATGTGGATATTTTTTTCTCTCCAAACAAAAAAGGACATATTAGAGTGGAGATCCAAATATGAACAGCATAATCAGTGAATTAACATTAGGTACGTTCATTTGCCAACAAGTTGATTAAATTTTAATGTGTTTATTGTAATGGAAAGTAATGTTATGTGGCTATTAATAAAAACCACTCATATTCCTTCTTGTTTAAGGACTTTGCAGTTGCTAGTAGAAAACATGATGTGTAGCTATGGAAACCTGCCATTTCCATTATTGGAGTTTTCTCATAAAGAACAAAAAATTGATTAAACATATTTTCTGCAAAGTTTCTCAAAACTGTTCAGAGAAAGCAAATATTTCCCTTTTCAAATTGTCATTTCTGTCAATGAATAAATAGGTTTAAAATTAGTGAGATACTGGGGGATGAAGGTGAAACAGGTAGACCAAGTTGGAAATTGTATACAATTGTGGGTATACATATATTTTATATGAATTGTGCTTGGTATAAACTGTGTTTATCTAATTTTCAATATAATGTACCAATACAGAGTTTACTACTTTACACTATAAAGAATTGGAATTAATACTAAATATCAAGGAGTGAGGAATGATCACAAATCAGGTACTAATAACAGTAAGTCAAAATCGGGGTATTTATTTTGATAGGAAATATAATCCTAACTGGACCTAATAAATGTGGTCTATGGTACATAAGTTCTTCTCATTAGCATATTCATAAATACCATGATATCCCTACAGATTTACATACTCCTCATTTTTAAAATCCTCATTTTAAAATATAGAATTTCATACACGAAAACTGCATGTGCATCACTCCCACCTATCCCCCATCCTCCAGATTCCTCCTGTGTCACAACCCAAATAAACAATCTTTTCTTTAATTACTAGATAGAGAGATAGATAGATAATGGATAGACAGACACATGCATGTATAAATGGCCTATTGAACCAACCTATTTTCATAAGTCTTGCACAAGACTGAAAAAATGTCAGTAACAATACCAGCTGATATGCCAAGGAAACAATGAAATTCAACATGATCTCACACCTAGATGAAGAGCCAATGGCTCCTCTAACAGGGAGAGTTTATTTCCAGATTTTTTTTTTTTTTTTTTTTTTTTTTTTTTTGCTTTTGGCTTTTGGCTTTTGGCTTTTGGCTTTTGGAGACAGGGTTTCTCTGCATAGCCCTGGCTGTCCTGGAACTCACTCCGTAGATCAGGCTGGCTTTGAACTCAGAAATCCACCTGCCTCTGCCTCCAAAGTGCTGGGATTAAAGGCATGTGCCACCAATGCCTGACTCCAGATTATTTTTTTTAATATTTATATTCTTTATATATCTGACAGCCTTGGTGTTGACTTTGCCCATAAGTAATGTTAATAATGACAATATATACAAAAGTAGTAAAGATTCATAAACTAATACACATATGTGTCCCTGATGCATGTAAGTGTTTATGTTTATGCAAATGCATGCATATACACATATGTATCTATCAGCCTATTTGAAATAAGAAGATATCCCAAACTAATTACAAAGCAATTTCTGAGCTTGCTAGATCCTATCATCCTCAAGAGCAGAAAGCAAACACTTTGGTAAAGGTTCCTGGTGAGATTCCAAGCCTTGGGACTCCATGCATGAAAGAATACTCGATACACCTTCACAGGTAACTGTGGCTCTATTTACTTGACTCTAAACCACTTACATGATGGTGTAGACAGCAGGACAAGGACACTGAGGAGACTGTATACATTCAAAATTGTAATTTGCCTACAGTTTTTAATCCACAGTACAAAAGCATAAAATGTGTACAGCTACAGTATTTGGGGCCTGAGCTTTCCCTCTCACTAACTTCTCTCTCCCATTTTGCTGTATTGAGCAAGAAATTAAGAAGTATGTTCACTGCTCCAGTCCCTTATGTTAACTAAGGGATGTGCCACTTCCTTAAAAATTATAGAGTAATATAGAATAAACATCCTGTAATAATTTTAAAATGAATTATTTATCTATTTAATCTTTAGTCTTTATTTGAAACCATAAAATAATTTTACATTTAAATTTGATTTAAACTGACAAAACCTAGTTAATTATAGTAAAAACTATGCATTTATAGTATATATGTTGATTTGAAAAACACACACTGAGGATTGGCTAAAGGTATTAACATTCTGAGGCATTTTTAAAGTAATGAAACAATGTGACCCATGGGTTGTTATCATTACTACATCAGGAATATTTTTGTCATGGCACACACACTGTTCAGAGTTTGTTCCCTTGGCCTCCTTTAATCTTTGACTTATAACTGACTAGGGACTTGAAGAGGTGTAAGGACTCACTGATGAAAGCAGAGCCCTGCAGGCTGCTGGGGCCTAGCAAGCACTTGGTGCTTTGAGTACACTGTGCTTGAACTACCTGCCTCTGGGCCTGGAAACATAAACAAAAACTTCAGGACATCAAATTGTTCCCTAGTCAAAATTAATATAATCTCCACATTCTACACTGCAGATCAGTATTATTCAACAGCTTTGCAATGATATGGGAAATGTATTTTTGTACTGATATAATGGAAATGACAAAGGATTTGTCCTGGATTATTGAATGCATCTGTGGCTTCTCAAAGAGTCCTGAGAGTGGGGGGTGGAGGGGGTCTGCTCCTGCTTCTTAGTGTTCTGCTAAAATCAGGACAGCAAGGTGAAACAAACAGTCATCCAGGGAAAACATCTTTTTCACTAACATCACAAGAGAGAAAAAATCATGTCCACACTTTGACAACCAAAGGGATACCAGAAAATGTACCTAATGTTCCCTTTTTGTTTTCTCTGCTGTTTGTAGAATTCACTTTCTCTGATCTTCCTTTAGCAGTCATGTCGAAAAATCACCTTTTTGTGTCTAAATTTAATGTGAAAACATCTGAGGTGCAGATAATGAAAACTATTTCAAAAGGGTATCAAATACCATATTCCATATGATATTACCATAGCCAGGATTCCATAGACTCCCAGATAGGACCTCCAACAGGAACGGAAAGGCCCAACTTAAGTGTGCAATAGAGAGGTTGGATCATTTACAGGGTTGTAGAACATGGATGGCCAGAAGCTTGTATTGTTCCTTCCTATCTGAGGAGGCCATTTTCCCAGCTTGCACATGGGATTAGTCTCGTGACACTTGAGAATTAACATTTATATTTCAATTTGACAGAGACAGTTACTAGTAATCGGTATAATATCTAAAGCAACCCTAGAAAGAGAATTTTCAAACACTGGAAACACACTTAAATATGAAGTTGGCAGCAGATGAAATAAGTCCATACCACTCTCCTTAGAAGGAATGAAAACATTGGCACTGCTGGGCGAGCTAATATATCAGGAGCCCTGAGTCACTGATTTCCTTGAACTTTGGAATATTTTCACTGGGTGAATAAACAATATAAATGAAATAGCATCTGCACATATGAGCCAACAAACATCAATAATTTAATTATTTTCCTCTGTAGCAGATACAGAGAAATAACTTACAGAGCCAGGGGGAACATTAAAATACACTTTTCTCTCATGCCTAATAAATTTAAAGAAAATGCCCAGCCTATGCCAGACTAACATTCCTAGAAAAACTGTCCAAAGCCAAAGTATGCTTAACACACCTTTAAATTTCATGGTCTGATCATGTGTAAATACTCCTCTATAGTCCCATAATTCTCCAGAGAGCAATGAGAAGAAATATTTCTCTTTGATCTATAAAAATTGCAAGTTTAATGCAAGTTAAGGACCTGCAATGGAGAATACTCTAGGCTTCTTCCTCTTAACTCTCTGGATGCAGATACAAAAAAAAAAAAAAATTGCAGTGCAGGCTCTGTCCTTGGGGTGAGGGGCATATAAAGAACATTCCAAAGTCTATAAAACCAGAAGAGAGAAAAAGAAAACAATGGAAATTAATTTAAGAAGCATAATAACATCTGCTATCTTTGAAATTTTGACTTTTCTCTAGTCATTTTGCATAATTTTCATCCAAAGGTAAAATAATATTTCTATTTATTAGGTTGTTCTAGATTTCTTAAATCTAGAACTAGTTTTGTGTCTGATCTTACAAATCCTTTGCAAAATATTATATCAGTTTTATTCACATTAATTGGTTATGTAATGGCAATAAGTAAGGAAGAGGTCACAAATTTGAGAGAAAACGGGGTGGACAGGAGCTGTTGGAGAGGAGAGATGGAGGAGGTAAAATAATATAAATACTTTACTCATGTAGAAAGCTATCAATGTTTTAAAATAGTTCTACATTAAAGAAAAAAGAAAAAAGAAAAACTCACAACTACACTAAAATTCAGTAGTCTTCAAATCCAACATATGTTCTCAGAAAATCACACTGAGTGAAATGTATTTTTGAACAATGCATACTGATTCAGAAATAAGAGAATCAAGTTAAAGGGACAATTTGGGGGATAAAAGGAGAGATGACTAGGGACATATGGGATGACAGCTATTGAGTTTTCCCTGTCATTCCAGGGAAAGTTCACTCTCTCATGTGTAATTTTAATTTTGAAGACTAATTTCAAGGAAATATATTTCATGACCCAAACATGTTTATTTTGTTAGTTTTCCGAGGTATAAAATACAACCATTATTACTGACTACATTTAATATAAATAAAATAACTAAGTAAAAAGGCATGAGCTTTGAGTACAATGGTTGGGACACATTAAGTGGTAGACACTTGTATGTCCAAATTAATTCATGAAATAAAAAATTAAGCAGCAAAAAAACCACAATGAAGAAATAAATGGAATTGTATTTTAAACATTTGTGTATGTATGTGGACACACACATATGTGTGTACATGAGCATGTGGGTTAGTGTGTGTGTGTGTGTGTGTGTGTGTGTGTGTGTGTAAGTGATAGTAATATCAAGGAAAGAAAGAGTGAGAGTCATGGAAAAGCCAAGGAAGAAGCAGGTAATGGGAAAATGATCTAATTGAATTACAATAAAAAACATGTTTAGAAACTTAAAAGGTTTTGTAGGGGCTGACACTTAGCCTGATCTCTGTGTAACACATAGACAGGAAGGGCTTCTATTCTAACTTGGAAAAATGAGTGAACTCAGAGTGGTGGCAAATGCAAGGACAGACTTGGGACATGAGGAATGTGACCCAGAGGAAGAGCTATCACACTAGCAATGCACATGACAATGTCTTTGTTTCCTAGATGCAAACCATGTACTGAAGTAAGATGATACGATGCTAAATTGTAAAGCATAAACATATATTAGCAGCACTATAAACAGATGTTTCATGTGTGTTTTTAAATTTAGAGTAAATGACTGTTTTCTTAAATACAGAATGGATAGAGTTATACCCAGTCTGAATTATGTTAAATAGAATAAAAGACAGCTTTCTTTCTAGTCTTAGAATGCCAGAAATCAATCTGTTATCTCTCTGTATTACACATATTACAGAAAACACACACACACACACACACACACACACACACACACACACTGAAATCAAGTACTAGAAAAACCCTTGTTTTTCTTAATGGAAAGGAGAATAAAAGAATAGAAACATGTATTATCTAAGCAATAGTGATTTTAAACATAGGTTTATGATTTCTACAGGAAAGGAACTATTTCTAGAATAATTACTTCTGGGAGATTTCCCAGAGTTTAAATCTGAATGTTTTCATTCTGATCTATATTCTTTTACTTTTTCAGAGCAATTAGGGCAAAAGTGTGCATTTCACATCAAAGACAAAGAAAACCTTTTTCTATTTTTTTATTAGATGTTTTCATATTTACATATCTCCTTTCCCAGGTTCCCCTCCAAAAAAATAAATAAATAAAATAAAATAAGAAAAAAAAATAAAAATAAAAAACCCAAAAACTAAAACAATCCCGTTTCCCTCCCCTCTCCCATTGCACAACACCCAACCCCCTCCTGCTTACTGGCCATGGCATTCCCCTATACTAGGGCATAGAACCTTCACAGGGCCAAGGGCCTTTTCTCCCATTGATGACTGACTTGGCCATCCTCTGCTATACCTATGCTGCTGGAGTCATGTGTCCCACCATGTGTACTCTATGGTTGGACTTTTAGTCCATGGAAGTTCTGAGGGTACTAATTAGTTCATATTGTTGTTTGTCCTAAGGGATTGCAAACCCTTCAGCTTCTTGGGTCCTTTCTCTAGCTCCTTCATTGGGATCCCTGTGCTCAGTCCAGTGGATGGTTGTGAGCCTCTACTTCTGTATTAGTCAGGTACTGTCAGAGCCTCTCAGGAGACAGCTATATCAGGCTCCTGTCATCCAGCACTTGCTGGCATCCACAATAGTGTCTAGATTTGATGATTGAATATGGGAGGGATTCCCAAGGGAAGCAGTCTCTGAATTGTCCTTCCTTTAGTCTGCTCCATAGTTAGTCTCTCCAACTCCTTCCATGGGTATTTTGTTCCTCCTTTTCAGAAGGAACTAAGTATCCACACTTTGGTCTTTCTTTTTCTTGAGTTTCTTATAAGTTGTGGTTTGTACTTTGTATACTCTGATCTTCTAGGCTAATATCCACTTATCAGAGAATGCATAATCATGTGTGTTTTTTATGATTGGGTTACCTCACTCAGGATGATACTCTCCAGGTCCATCCATTTCCCCAAGAATTTCATAACTTCATTGTTTTTAATAGCTGAGTAGTACTCCATTGTGTAGGTGTACCACAGTTTCTGTATCCATTCTTCTGTTGAGGGTCATCTGGGTTGTTTCCAGTTTCTGGCTATTATATATGAGTCTGCTATGAACACAGTGGAGTATGTGTCCTTATTACATGTTGGAGCATCTTCTGGGTATATGCTCAGGAGTGGTATAGCTGGGTCCTCTGGTAGTACTATGTCCAATTTCTGGAGGAACCGCCAAACTGATTTCCAGAGTGGTTGTACCAGCTTGCAGTCTCACCTAGAATGAAGGAGTGTTCCTCTTTCTCCACAACCTCGTCAGCGTCTGCTGTCACCTGAGTTTTTTATCCTAGCCACTCTGACTGGTATGAGGTGGAATCTCAGGATTGTTTTGATTTGCATTTCTCTGATGACTAAGGATGTTGAATATTTGTTTAGGTGCTTCTCAACCATTAGGTATTTGTCAGGTGAGAATTCTTTTTTTAGCTCTGTACCCCATTTTTAATAGGGTTATTTGTTTCTCTGGAGTCTAACTTCTTGAGTTCTTTGTATATATTGGATATTAGCCCTCTATCAGATATAGGATTGGTAAAGATCTTTTCCCAATTTGTTGGTTGCCGTTTTGTTCTATTGATAGTGTCTTTTGCCTTACAGAAGCTTTGCAATTTTATGAAATCCCACTTGTTGATTCTTAATCTTAGAGCAAAAACTATTGGTGTTCTCTTCAGGAAATTTCCCCCTGTGCCTACGTGCTCGAGGCTCTTCCTCACTTTCTTTTCTATTAGTTTGAGTGTATCTGGTTTTATATGGAGGTCCTTGATCCACTTGGACTTGAGCTTTGTACAAGGAGATAAGAATGAATCAATTAGCCTTCTTCTACATGCCAACCGCCAGTTGAGCCAGCATCACTTGTTGAAAATGCTGTCTTTTTTCCATGGATGTTTTTAGCTCCTTTTTCAAAGATCAAGCGGCCATAGGTTTGTGGGTTCATTTCTGGGTCTTCAATTCTATTACATTGATCTACCTGCCTGTCACTGTACCAATACCATGCAGGGTTTTTTTTTTGTGTGTGTGTGTGTTTTTTTTTTATCACAATTGCTCTGTAGTACAGCTTAAGGTCTGGGATGATGATTCCACAAGAGGTTCCTTTATTGTTGAGAATAGTGTTGGCTATTCTTGGTTTTTTGTTATTCCAGATGAGTTTGCAAATTGCTCTTTCTAAGTCTGTGAAGAATTGAGTTGGAATTTTGATGAGTCTTACATTGAATCTCTAGATTGCTTTTGGCAAAGTGGCCATTTTTAGTATATTAACCCTGCCAACCCTTGGGTAGCATTTTAAAACAAATCTATATACTAGTCCATATTTTAAGTAAAATATTTTAAGTAAAACTATATTCGAATGATAATGGGATATACCCCAAACAAATTTGGGGCATTCCCTGTGAAGTCCTTGACTGAAGAGTACCACTACTGTAAGAAAATCAATGACTTATGAAGTTAAAACATTAACCCCACAATCTCCAGGTGTAACTTTACTGCACTTTATGTTTCAAACTCCACATAGAATGCAGTCAAGAAAATGTCCTAATCTCAGCTCATCTGAAAACAATTGGATAAGGACACATGTCTAGCTAACTTACACCACTGATGATGGAAACTTTTTCCAGCTGTTGGCAGAGGCTCCCTTCAGTCACTCGCTATATATATTCTTCCATAGCACAGTGCACATAAGCTTGCTTCTTGGTTTTATATAATTCCCTGACTTGAAGAGCAATCTTCTGGACATTTTCTTGCTTAGTGGAAGTTTCAGCATTTCAGAAGATAACTCAACAGGTTATACTTAGGTTATGATCACCATATATCTAACTGGGAGCTGCAGAATTGAAAATGCCAATTAAAAAATATTATTCTTTCCATGGTCACTGATGTTCTTCATTTAGTATGATTTATTTTTAAAATAAATGACATGAAATGTCAAATTGAATTTACCTGAGCAATCTAAAATTTGTTAAACAAAGATTTTTATTTGAAATGTTTCTATTATTAGAAATATCAGTTCTTCCAGATCTATCCATTTGCCCTAGAATTTCATAAATTCATTGGTTTTAATAGCTGAGTAGTATTCCATTGTGTAGATGTACCACATTTTCTGTATGCATTCTTATGCTGAGGGACATCTAGTTTGTTTCTAGTTTCTGGGCTATTATAAATAAGGCTACTAAGAACATAGTGGAACATGTGCACTTATTGCATGCTGGAGCATCTTCTGATATATGCCCAGGAGTGGTATAGCTGGGTCCTCTGGTAGTACCATGTCCAATTTCCTGACAAACCACCAAACTTATTTCCAGAATGCTTATACCAGCTTGCAATTCAGTGAAGTAACCCAAGCACAAAAGAATACACATGGTATGAACTATCTGATAAGTGGATATTAGACTAGAAGCTCAGAATACCCAAAATACAATCCACAAACCACAAGAAACTCAAGAAGAAGGAAGACCAAAGTGTGAATACTTTGATCCTTCTTAGAAGGGGGAACAAAATACCCATGGAAGGAGTTGCAGAGACAAACTATGGAGCAGATACTAAAGGAAGGACAATCCAGAGATTGTTCCACCTGGGAATCCTTCCCATATTCAATCACCAAACCCAGACACTATTGTGGATGCCAGCAAGTGATAGCTGACAAGAGCCTGATATATCTGTCTCCTGAGAGGCTCTGACAGTGCCCAACTAATAATACACAAGTAGAGGCTCACAGCCATCCATTTGATTGAGCACAAAGTCCCCAATGAAGAAGCTCATGAAAGGACCCAAGGAGCTGAAGGGTTTTCAGCCTTTAATGGTAAACAACAATATGAACTAACTAGTACCCTCAGAGTTCCCAGGGACAAAACCACTCACCAAAGAGTACACATGGTGGGACTCTTGGCTCCAGCTGCATATGTAGCAGAGTATGGCTTAGTTGGTCATCAATGGGAGGAGAGGCCCTAGGCCCTGTGTAGGTTCTATGCCCCAGTGTAGGGGAATACCAGGGCCAGGAAGTGGAGGAGGGTGGGTTGGTGAGCAGGGGGAGGGAACAGGGTTTTGTTTTGTTTTTTTCAGAAGGGAAACCAGGAAAGGAGATAACATTTGAAACGTAAATAAAGAAAATATCTAATAAAAAATATCAGTTCTTACAAATTTTATATATTATTAAACAATAATAAACTTATAAAGAAATGATGATTTCATAATTATGAAAAACATTTTTTGTTCATTAATTTTTTTCTGAGGTTGTACAAGTTCAATTCTTTATTCACTCCTTATGCTTGCCATGCCTCCCCAATCCAAGAAACCTAAAACACTGCATGTGAATCACCTTAGCTGAAGAAAATGATAGATTATAGGCTCCAAGGCCAAGCATTAATAAAGATGTGCACACTCCTAAGTGTACTGGAGCATTTGTTATATGGCTTGAAGACTTGTTCCCTGCCCTTGAGATGGTCCTCGAACGTGTCCTGGATCTTGGAGTTGAACCCAGCTGTCATCAGACACCATCTTCACAGCCACAAGCAAGATGCACCTGCACAAGTGAAATCTTTCTTGTTTTAAACATGTGTTGTTTGCTTTATAGAAAAGTTTACCTCCTTAAACAATGTTTTTAATAAAGAAGAGTACAAGCAACTCAAGTAACTTTATAAGAAGATCATCATAGGTTTTCAGTTTTTCACACTGAGAGAGTAGGTCTTGTCTTCTAGACACAATTATTTAATGTGATCCAATGATGTGTGTGTGTGTGTGTGTGTGTGTGTGTGTGTGTGTGTGTGTGTGTGAATATGATCATGTATAGGGGTGCACATATGAAGAAGATGCACCTGCATGTGTATAGCCAAAAGACAACTTCACTTGTGGTTTCTAGGGCACCAGCCATGCTGGTTTGGTTTGCTTTGATTCAGTATCTCTTACAAACCTGCTATTCACATAGTAGGCTGGGTTGGCTTGCCAGAAATCTCCAGGCAGCTCCCTCTCCCGGCTTCCTTAGTACTGAGACTACAAATTCTCTTGGATTTGCTTTTCATTTGTTTTGTTGGTTGGTTGGTTTGGTTTGGTTTGGTTTAGTCATGGGTTCTAGAGATCAAACAGGTCTTCATGTTTGCAATGCAAGAAATTTACAATGTTGCCAACTCTGTTGTGTCATTTTTAACAAGTTCATTGCTAACTTCTCAAAATTAGTTTATCTAGAACCATTTAATCAGATGATAGATTTAAAAACATCTAACACAGCCCTGGCACAAAATGAGTCTGAATGCATCCATTGTACTTGTAGCAGAAAGTATTACCACTACATTGGTAAATTCTTCTGAAAAGCTGACTAAAACATACTGAAAATACAAGTAAGAACAAAGCAGGAGGATACTACTATAAATAACAAGTAACTCCACCTCTAATCTGAGTTTTGAATTTCAGAAATTAAAATTTTAATGTGTACTTAGAAAGGACCCTGACTAATTAGTAGAGGTGATAAGACTTTATGGATTTTTAAGACTCAATAATAATTTCTAGAGAGATTGATGCTATTGCCAAACTATTAAACTACTTAATACAAGCTCTGTATGTTAATAATTTAAGAAAGGATGAAATGTACAGTTTTAGTAACTAGAAATAAGAAAGGGCCCCAAAATGAATGTTGTCAAGCTTAGAAAGAAGAGCCAGCCTCTGCTCTGACAAGAGTTAATGCAAATTGTAGAAGCTTACCACTACTTTCCTGACACCCACACACCCACACAACTATGTTTCCTGTTAGCTGTGGGCTGTCTTCATTTCTGAACCATGAATGTACTAGTTGTAGGGTATAAAAGGACTTTTTGTCTGGATTATATATTCTGCTCTTGAGACAGAAGAAAGAAAAGCAAGTATGAATCCACATGATGGCTCTTAACATATAGG
>JADRCD010226388.1:7081-17575 GCA_019843815.1 Montemys delectorum
GGGGGGGGGGGGGGGGGGGGGAGGGGGGGGGGGGGGGGAAGGGAGAGAGAGGGGAGGGAGGGAGGGAGGGAGGAAAAGAGGGAGCTGGGGAGTTGGGGTGGGGTGGATTATTTCCCTGGAGAGAGAAAGCAAGAGGATCATCACATAAGCACTTCATAGGGGGATAAAGCTGGTGCTAAAGAAGAAACTGCATCAGAGCCAATTGTAGTCACAGGTTAGACCACTCCTGAGGTGCCACTGACATATTCTGGCCTCTCGGATGAAAGAAGCAGCTGGGAGCTGGGTAAGGATAAGGGGTGGGGTGGGGCTTGGGGACAAGCAGCAGCTGCTTGAGTAGAAGCGTAGTCAGAAGAGAAAGCCTGCCACTGACCCATGAGGTGAAACTTGAGTGTGATCTGACCCTGACTATTAATATGCCTGATCTGACACTTACTAGTAATGCCTGGAGACCTCCAACAAAGGGGCCACTGTGACCCACACAGAAGAGAGGAAAAGTCACAGGCCTATGGCCTCAGAATCCTTTCACCAACAGGACTCCTGGGAGGAAATCTAATTGTGTCCCTTGAGGCAACTGTTACTGACAGTTCAGGAACAGGCCACGGGTACACTTCACACTTTCAGTGAGTGAATGAATATTGTGGGATCCTTGGTTGAGATGCTGGAACTGAAACATGGTGAGGAGTTAGTGATTTTTATAAATAATACAAAGGTTCGTGTATTTTCTTTTTAAAGCAAGACTTCTGTATTACTTAGTTTTCTATTTCTGTGTTAAAAACCCATGACCAAGGCAACTTATAGAAAAAAGCGTTTTGAGGGGCTTATGGTTCCAGAGGGGTGACTCCATCTTGGTGGCCAGGCATCGGGGCAGGAGTGGGATGCTCAGAGCTCATATCCTCAACCACAACAAGCATGAAGCAGAAATGCCAAACCAAAATTAGATGAGGCTTTAAGTTCTCAAAGCCCACCCTCAATGACATACTTCCTCCAGTAAGTCTACACCTCCTAGGACTCCTCAGACAGTGTTACCAACTGGGAACCAAGTGTTCATATGTCCACGACCATGGGGGACATTTCTCATGCAACCCACTACCCCATCTGTTTGGAGAGCAGAGTTTGTGTGCATGTGAATGAATGTAGGTATGTCTGTGTGCTGTGTGAGGGTACATGCACAATTGTGTACACATGTATGTAGAGGGTAGAGGACAATTTGTGGTCACCTGCAGGCACTGTCCATCTTTTTTGAGGCAGGATCTTTTAGCCTGGAGCTTGCCAAGAAGGCTTGGTTGGAAGATGGGCAAACTCTAGAGATCTGTCTCCACCTTCCCAGGGCTGGGATTATAAGTACATGGCACTATGCATAAGCTTTTCTTAAGATTTACTTTTTATTATTTTTATTTATGCATGTATGTGTGTGTTTGTGTGTATGTGTGTGTGCACATGAGTGTGTGTGTGTGTGTGTGTGTGTGTGTGTGTGTGTGTATGCCATGCATGTCTGGGTGCCTGTGGAAATCAAAAGAGGGCACAGAGTCTGCTGAAGCTGGAGTTACAGGTAGTTGTGACCCACCTGATGTGGATGCTAGAGACAAAACTCAGGCTCTTGGTGACAAGTACTCTTAACTGCTCAGCCACCTTGCTAGAACCCTAACAATATTTAAGGGGCTTCTAGGGATTGAATTCAGGGCCCCATGTTTACAGAGTAACTACCCCTCAGGGCTCCCTCCCCCACCAGATCAGTGTTTCTAACTTGTTGTGAGTCTGATGGACTTAGGCCCTTTTGATTTTGTCAGGTGAGGATCAGTGAACAGAAAAAGGAAAGAGAGAAGACAGAATTATCTCTGGAATAATCATTCATTAGAGGTTCTCTGGAACTCCTTATAATACCCTGTTGGCACACTGGAAGTCAGTAACGATGAATCTTGCTTTTTAAAGCAAACATTTGAACAGTTAGAAACTTAAATGGACTAGCAATAAATGCCAAATAGATCAACCCTGGCTATTTTAATATTTAAAAAATGGAAAGTGACATATAAATGGAAATCTTACATCTATAAATACACAGGCAAGGTGATTACGTGTGACAAATACTCACAGGCAAATGAGAAAAAAGTAGAAAAAAGTTCCCTTTTCTAAAATAAACTAATATTTTTCAAGCATACATTTCTCCTAAATTCTGACATTTATACCATCTTGAGGAAAACATTTTAAGCTAACACTTCCAACTCTGTTATCCAACCCCGAGGCATGAAATTTGATTAAATGACCCACAAAGACCTTCATGTACCAGGGACAGGCAACAACTGACTTATCCCTTGACAAAGTCATCCTGTTGGGTGGCTTCTCCCCTGTAGCTCTGTCTGTAGGTCACTACGCCTAGAGTTCTCCTTCACGTACCCTCTCCCTCCACCCAGAACCACTCTGAAGTCCCTGAAAGTGCTCTAGCTTCGTGCTCCTCACCACACTCACCTCTGCTTTCATGTCCAGGATAGTTCGTTCCTCCCAAAGATCAATTCCAAGGGGAGCCTGTGACCTCTACCCTCTAGGACCTCTACCCTATCCTGAGTTCTCAGGTCACTTGGCTTATTTTTCTCCTCTGGCTCCTCCCTTCCCTGCAATGCCTTAAATCATAGCTCACCACAACAAGAGACAATTCCAGGGCCACAGCTTCAGTTGTCTACTTACACCCTTGCCCTATGCCCTGCCCCACATATCCCCACATCCACATAAGGAAATCAACTTAATGTGCTTAAAAATTCACCTCGGTTGAAAACTTGGGTACTCACTCAGCATTTCCCTTTCCCTCCCTCTCCCTCTCCCTCTCCCTCTCCCTCTCTCTCTCTCTCACACACACACACACACACATCAACCAATTCAACAAAAATAATTAGAGTTGTCCCAACTCCTTTCTTCTACATCATGCCTATTAACTGCCTTCAAAATAGCCCTCCAGACACTGACCATTCATCCCCCCCACCCCCACCCCCACCCCACTCCCATCAGGCACTGTTCTGGTCTGAGCCATCATCTCAACTGGCAACAGGAACAAGAACTCACAGGTCTTCTGTCTCCTTCACCGAAGTCTCCTCAGGACTGTATTCAGAGTGGTCATTCACAAAGTCCAAACAGCCTCTCCATTCCATCCCCCATCTCTGGTTACTCAACTTTCCTGTTGCCTTCTATGCTGTGAGCTGTTCAATACGGGCGCCCACTACCCACGTGTGGCTATTTAAGTGTCAGCTACTTATAATTAAAAACTTCCATTCCTGGGGGCAGGATAGATGGCTCAGCAGGTAAGAGCACTGATTGCTCTTCCTGAAGGTCCTGAGTTCAGATCCCAGCAACCACATGGTGGCTCACAACCACCCATAATGAGATCGGACGCCCTCTTCTGGTGCTGTCTGAAGACAGCTGCAGTAAATTACGCCGGAGCGAGCGGGGCCAGCAGAGATCCTGAGTTCAACCATAGCCACACACATGATGGCTCACGACCATCTGTACAGCTACAGTGTACTCATATAAATAAAATAAATCTTAAAAAAAAAAAAAAACACCTCCATTCTTCAGCTGTACTAACCATGGCTACTTATATGTGGTTAACGAGCTGCTATGCTATCCTGTCCTATCAGCACAGAAGTACCCCGAAAGTGCTTCCTACCTTCCCCCAACAGAACCCAATCATGAGTAAATCACACACCCAACAAGCCCTTCCACCAACCCGTTCTCCTCAGGCCTCAGCTTTTTATTCTAGGGGGCTACTGAGACCGCCCCCAATTTTCAAGCAAAAAATGGATTGTATGCCCTATGCTACATGAACTCGATTTTTATCCCGGTAGCCTTATTTACTGTGTAAATATTTACAAACTAATATCCAGTTTAGACTTCTTCAATGCTGGTTTGGCTCTTATTCCTTTTTTGTGCCAAACACAGATGACTCTTTAAAGAACACATTTTAATATAGAGGATAACACATTAAGAAAAATCCAGGCTTCAGAGTTCTCCAGGCCTAAATCTAGGCTGCCAATTACTAGCCTGGGGGTTATGTAATATTTTTAAATTCTCAATAGAAGCTTCTATTTTAAAAAAAGTTTTTCTTATAGTGATAATTAAATGAGTGTCTTCCTGTAAATCATTTAGCCATAGGTTATACATGGTTTCTGTCAGTGAAGCTGTGGGTAGTCCATCAATTACAGTGAAGAGTTATAAACAGAATAAACTTGAATATCACAGGAGGAGGTCAAAAGCACGCTGGGAAGGAAGTCCAAATGCAATCTCCTGCCAGACAGGGTTAAATGAACATCTTCAGCTGCACTGTAATCTGCATGCCTTCAATATCGAACCTTGGAAAATAGGTTTTAGAGTACCATGAATTCAAACATTTCCATTCTGTCTACTGTATAAAGTGTGTAGATTTTTCCAGCCCTTTGGAAAATTTGTCTCAGGAATGGTGAACCCATGCTTGGCAAGTTGAACAAGTTTCCATTCCTTAAATGCTAGAAGAGTGATTTTACTTTAAAAGTGAAATGTCTGTGGAATGAGGCTAAATGGGGAGGGTATAGCTCACTGTCTTAGTCAGGGTTTCTATTCCTACACAAACATCATGACCATGAAGCAAGTTGGGGAGGAAAGGGTTTATTTGACTTACTTCCACATGGCTGTTGATCACCAGAGGAAGTCAGGACTGGAACTCAAGCAGGTCAGGAAGCAGGAGCTGATGCAGAGGCCATGGAGGGATGTTCCTTACTGGCTTGCTTTCCCTGGCTTGCTCAGCCTGCTCTCTTATAGAACCCAAGACTTCCAGCCCAGGGATGGCACCACCCACAAGGGGCCCTACCCCTTTGATCACTAATTGAGAAAATTCCCCACAGCTGGATCTCATGGAGGCATTTCCCCAACTGAAGCTCCCTTCTCTGTGATAACTCCAGCCTGTGTCAAGTTGACACACAAACCCAGCCAGTACACTCACCATGTCGGTCTTTTAGAAAAATCTCAAGGAACTACAACCATAACAGGGCTGGAGGGAAGGGGACTGTAATCCGAAGCACATGAACATTTGTCTTCACTGAGTGTGTCTAAGTTCATCTCAATGGGAAAATAAAATAGGCAACACCTTCCACGATTTTGGAGAGGACATCTTTCCTTGCTTTCAGTAGCTGAAGTTCAAAGTCAAGTATATTTGTATATGACAACTTTTGCTATGGCTTCTACATGCCCTGAGCCAGATTCCTCAATGTGTGCAGCTTACACCAATAGCAGCAGTAGCTGGGACCTACTGCACCAGAACATCATCTCCTGCCCCGAGCTCTCACATATGCATAGTCCCCACAATGGATTCCTGGTGCCCCAGTGTGGAAGTACAGTTCTGACCTCTTTTTGAGGTTCATGTGTTCTATATTTGAGGCAACTCCAATAGTGACATCATTAGAATCCCTTATGGACAGATGGCATTGAAAACATCTTCAAATGCTTCTTACCTATATTGGCACATAATGGGTTCAGTCTATTTGACCCAGACTTGTCTGTTGTACAAATGAATGCCATCATTCATGATATTAAGAATATCCTAGGTAACGAGACTTTTGTAATCAGTCTCTGGTACCCAAAGGTAGGCTGCGTGGAGAAAGCTAATCTCACAATTACTTATTTTGTCTATCATATAGAATGGAGCCCAAGGGAAACTTGGCTCAAAATTATATAGTTTAATTTACTTGGCCTTTATAATAAGAATTACTTATTTATGATAAAAAAGATGGGGTAATATGAAGGACAGTGTAACCCAATTAACTTAGGAAAGCTCCATTATCTTCTTTCAAAATCCCTTTTGATTTTATTATTATTTAATGAAATCATACTGGTTATATGACAAACAAAAAGAAAGAAAGAAAAAAGAAAGAGAGAGAGACAGACAGACAGACAGACAGATACCCTTCTGCAGGTGTTTTGCAAAAGATAACATTTCTATGGTTTTAAAATTTTTGCTTTGTGTGTATGGGTGCTTTGCCTCTGTACATGTTTGTGTACCCTGTGGATGCCTGGTACCCTCAAAGGCCAGAAGAGGACATCATATCCCATAGAATTGGAGTTACAGATTGTTGTGAGCCACCGTGTGGGTGCTGGAAACCAAACCTGAATCCTCTGGAAGAGCAGATTCAACCAGTGATTTAACCATTGATCTATCTCTCCAGCTCCAAGATGTAATATTTCTCAAAGTCAAAACTCAATAATAGCCTCATTCTCTGGACTGCCACATTCAAAAGATCACATATAAGGACTTGTGAACAAGAATGCCTTTGATGCTTTTTTTTTTTTTTTTTTTTTTGGCATTTTCTGAAAGATCCAAAACAAAATGAAAGCTCTTTTTAATAGTCTGTTGTATCTCTAAGGTTGACAGTTAGTTATATTTTCACAATTCAAATGCACTCCCAAGCAGACTGTCATATTTATTTTTAGTGGAAGAAATAAAATTCAATATGCATGAATTTTATGTCTTATGCTTCCTTAAAAATGTGGTTTAAAGTTTTTTTTCCAAAGAGGATTGTTATGCTCTTTTTAATTAAGATAACATGAGGAGTCATTCATAAATCTATATAAAATATATATTGGAAAAGTTGAAGGCCAGGCAGTTTCTGAAATGAGAAAATGTAACTCTTAGGTCTGGGCAGCCAGGGTGTCTCTTAAAAAACCTCAGGTCTGACAGTTTCTATAACTTCATAGACATTTTGAACAATTTTGAAAGCTATACCAGAAATAACTTTAAAATAATAAGTCTGCACTCGAGGGTCATTAACCTTGATATCCATTACACAGAATGTCATATAAGAAACTCAGGTAGGCCTAAGCATAAAAAGCAATCAGTAAAGTACACAAGGACCCAAGTTTGTCCCAAAAATGGAGGCATGGTAGTATGCTAGTAACGCCCCCACCATCTGTGCGGAGGAAGAGACAGGAGATCATTGGTCAATCAGTCACTAGGCTGAACAAGACTTTGTCTCAGAAACCAGTGTGGATAGCACCTGAGGAATGACACTCAGGACTGACTTCCAGCCTCCCTGTACATGTCCACTGACACACATACATGTATGCACACATACACATAGTCACACACAGATTAATCCTTAGGTAACAGCTCGAGCAAACATCACATCCACTGTGGTACACACAGAGTGTCACCTTATTCTCATGTGCAGTGATTCGTTGACATTACAGTAGACACCATGGGCATCCTCAACTCTTTGCCATCTCTATTCCTGCTCTTATCTTCTTGCCCGTCATCTTACATTCCTACACCAACACTCCACTCACACACTCAATTCCCGATCTGGACCGCACTCATGAGCACACTACAGTTTTATAGGAAGAGTCCACCAGAACCAAAGTTGAATATATCACCCAGTCCCACAAAACGATTGGCCTATGGTTGACAGATGGATAGAAGGATGAGATCACAGACTTGAATGTTGTCTGTCCAGTCTGGCACCTCCAGTTATCAGTTGTGGGACTAATCCTGCTGAGCTCCTCCCTTGTGACATGACAATGAAAGACAATGCCTAGCTGGTAAAGCCCTGAAGATCAAATGAAATAATTGATGCAGAGAAAAGTAGCCAAGAACCTGGTACCTAGTAGTTGCCCAATAAACCTTACCAAGTTAAGACACTGCACAATTACAGCTATGGCATCCTTCCAACATTTGATGACACTCCTTTTTAGTAAGAGTTGTGTTCACAAGTCTGTGACGAGGTACCCATCTTGGTCTCTTTCTCCTTAACGAAATGACAAAGTTCCCTAACACAAAAGTTGTACTTTCCCTTAGCTTGTGGCTGGAAATCAAATGCACATACCAGTAGTGAGCTCTCAAGTTTCCAGGTCACACAAGTGACTTTGCATTGCTTTCCCACAGCTGCCACCAGGAGCATTTGCCTGATGTTGCTTCCTGACTCTATCATGTTCCCAGTTCAGTGTAAAGTGGCCCCCAAGATCCCCATTAAGACCCTCTTTTCTCCTACTCTTTGGTACAAAGGCTCCGTTCTCTAGGCTGAAAGTGAAAAGAGACAGAAAGAAATAAACAAACCCCTGTGATTAATTCTCTTTCAACTCTAAAGGAAGTAGTTTTCCACTCTTGTCTCAGCAGACAAGAAGTAATCAAATCTCTCTGACCTGCTTAACAAAACATTCTTTGATGGTACACACAGACTCAGCAGGAACTGAAGGCTTAAACATACCTGGAATACTTGACCGCACATACTTCTCCAGTGTCTTTTAACACCACAGAACTCCCAAGAGCACACTAATCCCCGAGGCCAGCCTAACTGGAAATTAAAGTGGTTAAGCACATGGTCAAAACATTTCCAGAATATTCTGGATAGGTCACAAGGACCGACAACAATGTACCAAGCACTCACCTGCATAGATTTGAGCCTATAAGACTCTCTAGCTTAAGTGTGGTATTTCCATAGTGGACGATCATGTGCCAGCATCGTGCTCAGTGGCACTGTGACAGTTAAAAGCACAGCCAGTCAAGGGCGCGAGGCTTACACTTGTCAATGGTGCTGACACAGAACATTCACTGTATTGACTTCCACCAAGCATAAGTTTACTCCATGAATTCCCCAACTAGGGTAAATATTTCTGGAGCCTGCCTTTCTGTATGTTCCCTTTCCTGTGGTTCTTTTACATTCAGAGATGTCAAGAAGGCAGAATAAGTGAGCCAAAGAGAGTGAAGGGTACCTGGGGGGCACAGGGTAAGGGCTTGTCTAAGGATCTGAGGACCAGTTCAGGCCTTAAGACGCGTCAGAGCCCAGTGGATCAGAAAGGACTCTCCTTGGAGAGGCATTGCCAGGGTGACTGGAGGGTGAGGGCAGCAACACCTGCTCCCCCTTTAATCCCAGAGGACATGCTCTCACTAGACAGGGTGCCCTTGTATTGCACTTCCTCCTGCAGGATGACTATCAGCCTCAATAAAGCCTCATCTACATTATCATGACCTTTGGCTCTACCCTTAGTGAGACGTCAGAAAGGAACTCAAAGCCTAACCTGGGAAACTAGACATACACTCTTAGACGAGAGACTCAGAATTAATACCTACCATTTGGGGAACTTAGAGCTTGTTGATTTTTTGGTAAAATCTCAAAAAATTAAAATCTACTGGAGGGGGCACACACGCATGTGCACACACACATGGACACGCACACACATACACATGTATACACACGACCCCCACATAGAAAACCAAAACAAAACTATACTGGACTTGGAGTCAGAAGCCTTGGGTTTGAGAACTGGGCTAGCCTCTGGTTAGTTGGGTGTGTTAAACCCAACAAGTAGTCTTTCTGATCTAGAAGGTTTTCAAATGTAAGTGGAGAGGAGCCAGTGCCTCGTAGGGCTGTTATGTGGACTCAACACAAGAAACTCTATTAACACTGCTTTCAAAAACTCTTATGAGTGTAGTAAAACATACCAGAAAAGAAAGCACAAAAAGACTATTCTGCAGAAGGAGACCTGGACCTGGGCGATGCAGGCCTGTAACCTCAGCTACTACAGAGGCTGAAGCAGGAGGATTTCAAGTTCAAGGCTAGCCTGAACTAGAGTGAGTTCAAGTCTAGCCTGAGTAACTTAGAGAGACCCTAAATGGGGAGAGAGGACTTGGGGGGGCAGTTTAGTGGTATTGTTTTCCTAACAACACAATGTCTGAGTTTAATCCCAAGTACTGAAGGCAAGAAACATAAAAAAAGAAATCAATATTGCAATTTGTGCCTAGGTGGCGATACGGGTTGTGATCTGCACCATGTATGAAACAGTGGTATAAAAACCACAGGAGGATCTTGCTTGTAGACCCGGTATCTTCCTGGAAACATCAGTGAAGAAAAGGGACACTGGTGATGGAGCCTTTATTAGGTCTAAATAACGCACATCTCGCATTATTTTGAGAACTTACCATGAATTATCCCTTGTGTGCGTGTGAAAAGAAAGGTTAGTGGGAGACAGAGAGAGAATTGGCCTGCATGTGAAGGCACAAAGATAGCCCTAGGTGTTAGCCCTGACCTTTTCCACCCTGTTTGAGACAGGGGCTCGCTTTTATTCACCACTGTGCCTCTCAGGCTAGCTGGACCACCAGTTGCAGAGCCTCCCCTGTTTCTACCTTCCTCCTCGACACAGGAACACCTGGATTAGATACAAGCTACCACACTCACCTTTACATGGGTTTCAAGGGTTCCAAGTCAGATTCTTATGCCTGCGTAGCTAGATCTTTACCAACAGAACCATCAACCAAGCCCTACCCACACTGTTTTGTCCATCCTACAGATAAAACTTCGAGGTGAATGATACTTCAGAGCCCACAGGCAGGAAAGCGAGCAAAGGCTGGGACTCCCAGCCCTCATCAAGGGGGATTCCTCAGGGTGTATTTTCTTGTGAAGAGATCATTGTCTCAGATGATAAAAGTCTCAGGAAGTGAAAAAAAGAGGGGAGAGGGGAAGAGCCTTTATTCACCAAGACTGAAAAAGT
>JADRCD010226388.1:17675-28669 GCA_019843815.1 Montemys delectorum
AGGGCTGGAGTGAGGGCACGCTGGAGAAGCCCCTGCCATCCCTGAAGCTCTGTGCCACCTCTGAACATTCAGCGCCATTCATGTGAGCCAGTGACGGGAAGAAACAGCTAGGGCTCGCTGTCACCACCGGACTGCTAATGAAAATCAGAAAGTCTGCAAAATGAGACTGCCAGCTTCTCCCCAGGTAAGCCAAAGCCATCTGCATGCGGGAAAGGCATCCTCAGTGGGCGGGTCCCACACAGGACTGTCTGAGAAGGCCATCAATGCTAACAAGGGACCCCTGACATCCCAAACATAGGTAAGATACTTCACATGTTAGCCACTAATCTCTGTGGTTGCCAAAATAAAGTCCCCAAACCAGAGTGCAGATGGAAATCCCCAGAACAAAGACCAAATCAAGTGCTGGGGGTAGGTTGTAAGTTTCCAGGGAAAGAGAAAACACAGTGGTGACACATTTGGTTTGTTGCCCTGGAAGAGCAATAACAGGAGCGACTCTTCCCTGGCTTGCCTGAGTATCATGTCTTCAGATAGTGTTCTGAAAACATGTTGCAAACAAAATCCTACAGTTATATATTTTTTCAGTCAAATACAAATATTTTGCTTCAATTCTTCGATTCATGTAGACTTTCTGGCCAGACACAGTCTGTTGAAAAGAAGCAGAATTCTAAGGATCTAATGTTTTAAAGGGAAAGTTAATATTACTACTACTTGTTTCTCACACACACACACACACACACACACACACACACACACACACACACACATACACCCTATCCACAGCCGTTGCCCAGGACATCTCATTGAGATAGGCAAGCAGCAGAGTGAGTGTTCTGGTTAGTTTGAAATTCCTAAGCAAAAGATAAACACTCAATCAAAGCTGACTAACAGCCAGCCACAAAGGGCAGTGCTGGCCCTGCTCAAGAGACCACTTGGCCACTGCTGCTTTATGCGGCCCAACTGATAGTGGCCATGAAGAGTGTCCCTATACATATAGCTGACCACCCTCCTAGTCCTCATCTGGCCCTTTCACCCCTGACCAGAAGCCTTCGTAGATGAGGGGTGAGACGGTTCATAGATGATGGGTGAGACAGTTCGTAGATGAGGGGTGAGACGCTTAAGGGAGGGTAGAGGATGGAGATGAGAGATGCCTGCTGAGGCACCCTGCTAAGTTAACCTACATCATGGTCAAGCCTACAGATGGAGGTGGTAAAGCATTATCACATCAGTGACTACAAGAGGCACGCCTGAGAAAGACTGCCAGCTTTACAAGGGCCTTTTTTCAGTAACAGAGATGAAGAAAACACAAGGCAGGAGGTATTAATGCGCCGGGGTCCGTTAGCACTGAGGGACATGAGCCACAAATCTGACCAGCTATGTCCTCATCGCTTAGTGAGCCTGGAGCGTTCAGGCCCAGAGTAAGACAAGAAAGGGGACTTCTGTGCCCTAAGGTGAAGAAACCTGAACACGGTCAGATTTTCTTTAAAAAGCAGTACGTTCCCCAAAGCCAAAACAACCTGATCGGTACAGGGAGGGATTTTTCTTCAGCAACGTTTAAAAATTGAGCTGCCAAGTGTCTGCTCTCATGGAACAGCCATGGATCCAGACAGCAAAATGAACTTTTCAATTTCGAGCCTGGCTGGAAATTATTGCAACTAGTTGCCATGATTAGTTTGGGGATTCTGCTATAACTCGCCGTGTGCTCTATCTTGAGGTGGCAGAGAACACTATAATAAATGACTGACAATTGCTTACTCGAGTTCGCTTGTTGCTCAAAGAATAATAATGTTTTGCTTACAGATGAGTCCGATTTTAAACCGAGAGCTGATAATTCATCACACCGTCTCCTTTCCTCTTATGATTATTTGGAAAGAGAGAATATATTTACTTCTTTTTTTTCCTTTCTTTTTTGTTTTTTTTCGAGACAGGGTTTCTCTGTATAGCCCTGGTTGTCTTGGAACTCACTCTGTAGACCAGGCTGGCTTCGAACTCAGAAATCCACCTGCCTCTGCCTCCTAAGTGCTGGGATTAAAGGCGTGGTTTTTTTTAATTATTTTTATTATTATACATAAGTACACTGTAGCTGACTTCAGATACACCGGAAGAGGTTGTCAGATCTCATTACGGGTGGTTGTGAGCCACTATGTGTTTGCTGGGATTTGAACTCAGGACCTTTGGAAGAACAGTTAGTGATCTTACCCACTGAGCCATCTCACCAGCTCCCGAGAGAATATATTTAAAGCTAAAAATTTCAATAGTCCTCAGTGCGTTGAGCTGCTCACAGAACGACAATCTTCTAGGATTGTACTGCCTTTGTTCAAGGCAGAGATGTGAATGCACCCAGGGATTTGTGGGATTGACAGAACCAACTCTGCTTGACAAATGGAGAAAATTCCATGCCTGACACGAATGGGAAACATCAGGTTAGTATGTTCTTCAGACCAGCTGCTGTGTGCACTGTGGCTCTCTGGTAAAGTCCCACAAATCACGAGGATTCACAGTTGCCCAAAGCCTGTGGCATTCACCAAGTGGCTGGCTGAAGCAAAGACAAGACTTCGTTGTGCTCTGGGGGAGCAGAGTGAGGCCTCCATATGTTGTCATAATCTCTTTGCTACAAAAATAGCTTTGGGGATTGAGAACGCTTCCAGGAAGGAAGGAAGAACAGAGGCCGACCATTTGGCAAGTGGTTAATATGGCAGAGGCTTTGGGCAATGACTGGTCCATGCTGGTGCCTGGGACCATCCTTAAATAACCGTGCAATCCGTTACCACAGAGGTCGTGGGGTCTGTGTGGTGCTCATTGGTGGATAAGGAATTCTTAATAAAAACTGCAAGAACTCAAGAGGCCCTGAGTGGCACATGAAACAAAAGAGAAAGAAATCTTATCTGCTTGGGATCCCAAAGGGCCATTTAGGGCTGGTTTAATGTAACTAGTGTCACAGAAGGGTCAGAGGCACATCGCTGTGTCGCTCAGAATGCTATTTCCAGCCTGCTTCTTTCTCCGCGCCTGGAGAAGCCGGACAGCTGGAGGGAGAGGCTTCCTTCTCTAAGGGAGGAGGTGATGGTGTGCTCTCCGGGACCTCCAGGCCCCTCTCTCCACTCCTCTGCATTGCCACCCCAGTGCTGATCCTCAGTATCTATCTCTCTGGGTGTTGGGGTAGCTTGACCATCCCTCAGCTCACGAGATACAGCTCCCCCTCCACATTCTTTCTAGGCTTCAGGTTTTCTGTCCATCCTGGCTTTGTGCCAGCAGCACTGGCAACTCCTGCTAATAATTCCTATACTTCTTCCCGCTTCTTAGTCCATGCCTTGGCTCCTCTTCCTTGTCTCTGATCTATCAGTCCTCTGTCGTGCGGTCTTCTGTCGTATAGATGGTTACTGACAAATAATTCCCAGGTTTATTTACCTACCATGTTCACTCTCCCTTGAACTCCAGACTTACATATATCCAACTGCCTATTCAACACTAGGACCTGGCAATGCACCTACCATCCACGGCAACATGCCCCAGACTGCTTTTCTGAACTTCACCCCAGGCCCTTTGCCTCAGTTGATGAAATCTTCACCCTTCTAGTTGTCCAGGCTAAAGATCTGGGGGCGTAATTCTTCACTATTTCCCTCACACCCTGTATTCAGTGCTAGGAAAGTTTGATGACTGCCTTCCAGGGAGATCCAATCCAGAACATGACCATTTTCCACCAAAAGTGTCAGCCTAGAGTGACCCAGTATCATCTGTCTTACTCCTCCAACCTCTTAACTGCTTTGCCCATTTCTCAAAAGAGTTTATTCTCATTCCAAAAGCCAAAGTCCACTTTTTAATGTCTAAGTCATGGGGGCAGGGGGATGGCTCCATCAGCAGAGTGTTGACCATATAGCACATGGACCGCCAGCATCCCCATGAAAACTTAGGCATGGCAGCAGCTTGTATGGGTAATCTCGGTGCTGAGACCGAGACTGGATCCCCAAGGCTTACTGGCCAGTCAGTCTAGTCAACTAGAGAGCTCTAGGTTTGTTGAAAGATAAGGCAGAGATGTGATTGAGGAGGTGGAAACAGCTGTTCCGGGGACATGAGACAGCCTTCTCCCAAATGCAACACGAATCTCCATACGTCTGTCCCTTTCTCCCCTGAGGCTCATGTCACACGATTTCTCACTTTTCAGCTGCAGCCTTCTGCCTGCCCGTTTGTTTTCAGTCAGCATCCATCCACTCTCACAAACCCTGAGGTGTGATGCTCTCCTGCTGGACACCATGGCCTGTCATTGTCTGTCTTCCTCCTTCCCTCTAAGAAGACAGGGATCTATCTTTCTTACTTTCATTTATTTATTTTTCTCTCTTTCTTGTTCGAGGTGTCCCGGGTGCCTGTGCCTACCACACCGTAGTTGCTTGGTGTCTCTTTCTAGAACAGATGGCTGAGCACTTGGCCATTGCTGTTAGAATAATATCAATTGAACTCGAGGTCCTGACATTTTATTTTTGGGCTGCTGAAGCATCCCTGTTTTATTTTTCATTTGAATTATTTAATTCGTAAATTGCTGTGTGCCTTCTTCACTCTATATTTAATTATAAAGGCACTTATGAGCTACTAAGAAATGGGATTCATTTTTCTCTACAAAATGTTCTTGAATAACAAGTTCCAAGGGCCAAACCATGTCATGGAGTTGCCCAGGGAGCACGGAAGAGCTTCGGGTGTCAAACCTTGGTTCTTAGTTCTGGGAATGAGAAGCCTAGAGGAAAAACTTCCATCAAAAGTTCTGCTGACACCAGAATGTCCTTTTGGTACCGTGTCAGTATCTTTTTTAATTCTTCTGAAGTTTTAGTCTTCATTATACAAATAACACAAGTGCTTTCTGCCATCAACATGGCTGTCGAGTATAGTGTAATGTCTCTCATGACATTTTCTCAATCCCGTTTGCTTCTCATGGGCCTTATTTCTGCTCATTCAATCATCTCATTCAATAGTACCTAATGGCTACTACATGCAAATGCTGCTGCATAAATAAGGACAGAGTAGTAAAGCAGTTAAGAGTGGTCTCACCCTGAATCTCCAGCCTTCCCCAGCTCAATACATGACATCCGCTGACTTTCTGCAGCATACATACATACATAAATATATAGAGACATATATATATGCACACATATATATGTATATATATGTATAGACATATATATCGCCATTTACTCATACCACCACAGAGGAATGACTCTATTTTACATGAAAAGAACATTAAAGAACTGACAAGAAAGATTATTGTCCAAGGTCACACCTTTAGTAATAGCAGAGCCAAGAGAGAAAGAAGCACAGTCCTTGGGTTCTCTCTCTTCTGACTCACTGCCCTTCCCTCAGCCCTCTGTACCCAAGCCAACAGTCAAATGAGCAGGCTCCACACCCCCACCTCCAGTTCCTCTAGAACTGGTCAATAAGTAACTCCCAATTCATCTCTTTGCCCCCTCTTCTTGCCTCCAACTATCTATTCTCTAAGATGAGAGATAATTAAAAAAAAAAAAAAAAACCAAACCCTTAAATCCTTCAGTAAGACTAAACATTTTGCCCCATACCCCTAATCCTATCACTTGGAGACAGAGGCAGGTCTTCCTAAGCTACATAATGTGTTCAAGATCAGCACAGACTCCAAAAGAGACCCTATCTCAAAACAAAATAAAAGCAACCATACAAACAGGCTTCTACTGATTTCTATTGTATTTAAAACACAATCCTGTGTAGAGTCTGTACAAACCTCACCTTCTCATCTTAACTACAGCCCAGCACCTGCCTCCTCATCGCCCACCTGCGCCTGCGCTGGCCTTTCCTTCCCTTTTTGCTTTCCCTTCCTTCTTACTTTGCTTCCTTCCTTCCTCTCCCCACATGACCTCTCTACAAAGCTGGCCTCAAATTTTCAGTGACCTTTCTGTCTCAACTCCTCAATCCTGGGCTTATAGATGTGTTTTCCAATACTAGCTACTGGCCTACTTTCTAATCTTTGAGTACATAAGGGTCAACTACTGCTTTTTGTGTTCCCAGAGCTTATATAGTTAGTTCTCTTTCACGATCTAGGATTTGATGTCAATGATACATCCACAGAGTGGACTTCCATGACCACCCAAGCTAAAACATTCCCATAACTCCACCCACATATTCAGAATTATACACTATGGCTTGTGATGGTTTGAATAGGCAAGGGCTTCCCCCCTGCCCCCCATACACTCATGTGTTTGAATGCTTGGCCCATAAGGAGTGGCACTATTAGGAGATGTGGCTTGTTGGAGGAGTACATCACTGTAGGGACAGGCTTTGATGTCTCCTAGGCTCAAGCTACACCCAGTGTGTCTCCAGTCTCCTTCTGCTGCCTGCAGATTATGATGTAGAACTCTCAGCTCCTTCTCTAGTACCAATGTCTCTTTGTCATGTTTCCCACCATGACAATAATGGACTAGACCTCTGAAACTGTAAGCCAGTCTCAATTAAATACTTTCTTTTATAAGAGTTCCTGTGGTCATGGTGTCTCTTTACAGCAATAAAGACCCTAAGATGGGCTGAAACTATGGACTGGTACAACCTCTTTGAACAGACAAATGGCAAGATCTACCAAAACCTAAATGCATATATATTCTCATTTAAGGCAGAATTTTTACCTCAAAATTTAATTCTAAATATAAACATGTACATATGTGAAATTATATATCAGCATTATTTATTGCTGGGTTGCAAAATTCTAGCCATGACCTAAAATGCTCATTAACAGAGCCTCCTTAAATAGGATTGTTAATTCATTAGACACTTTCCACATGCTTCATTGCAACCTCTGGGAGCTAAACGGCATTACATACCTTATTTTATACGAAAAAGCACTAAGGCATAGAGAGCTTAGAGGTGTTTCCCCAACATAGCAAGTAGTAAGCTGGAAGATCAAATCCCACACTCTTGGTCTCAATGTAAAATCACCTTGCAATACACATTTCTTCATGGAATCCTATGACCTCAGGTAGTACATGCGCTATTCTCCAATACAGTAGTTAAGAAAAAAAAACAAAAAACAAAAAAAACAAAAAACAAAAAAAAAAACAAACAAACAAAAAAACCCAAAACCTGAAGCTCCTCTTGGAGCTTTGTTTTTCCTTCTTTTGTTTTTTCAGAGAACACAAATATGTATGTTGTGTAGGACTAAGCAAAGCGATAGAAGAAACAGTGGGAAGCTAAGAAGAGTAAGAAAAAGCCCCGGAAAGGGACACTCTGGGTGAAGGGCAAGGGCGGCTGAAGACACATAGATTGCTGCCTGATTTTTATTGCGTGTGCACAAACATACGCACACTGCCTGCTCAAACAAGAGTAAACAGATGGCCAAGCTGAGAGTTTTCCAAAAGCAAACCGCATATGCGCAAGCCTGTGGTATTTCTTTCTGTGTCTAGCAGTAAATAGCTTATGTATTAGCGGCCACTTATGTCTCTCCACTAGAATCATTACTTAAAGTTATTTGGGTTTTCTCTGTAGTGCTGAGGAGGCAGGGCACGCTCGTTGCACTAGGGACTCAGGCTCAGTAGACCATAGTACAGTTTAAGCTGAAAAGGACAGGGTTGTTGGCCATACAGTTCAGTGGCCCGGTTCCAACACTATACATACTTGTAGGGGTACTGAAGGCCTGGATAAAGAATAGCAAGTACTGAGAGCTGAGATCAGCAGAGAGTTAACATCACAAAGAGCTTTCAGATTAAAAGTGCACAAAAGGTATTGAGGTGAGATATAGTAAGTTTCTTGGTATGAAAAGTTAAAAGGTAATATCTCAGGCCCAAAATTATGAGAGACAGCTCTACTCAAAAGTCAAGATGCTCAGGAGACAATATTAATAATGAGGAGGGTGTGTAGTGAAAAGACGTTAACTCAATCCTTTAAACATGGACAAAGTTAGAAATGGTATTTGGATGCGTACACAAATACCGTCCTATTTAGGCAGTTTGCAATTTAAAAATGATCATTGATTGACTCAGTAATGGGAATGTCCAACTTTAAGACCAAATACACGATACGGCAATCCCACCTACCAGTATATAGCCAACAGACTTTGGAACAGGGCCTGAAAGAGACAGTTGTACACCCATGCTCACAGCAGCATTATTTACGATGGGAGAGACCTGAGTGTCCACAGGTGGGTAGCAGGCAAAGTAAATGTAGTGTGGTATATATCTACAATGGAACCCTAAAAAGCATTCTTTTTTTAAGATTTATTTATATATGTATGTATGTATGTATGTATGTATGTATTTATTTATGATTATGAGTACACATTGTAGCTGTACAGATAGTTTTGAGCCTTCATCTGGTTGTTGGGAATTAACTTTTTAGGACCTCTGCTCGCTCCGGTAGTCCCACTCGCTCAGTCCCTGCTAACTTCGGCCCATAGATGTATTTATCATAATACATAAGTACACTGTAGCCGTCTTCAGATACACCAGAAGAGGGCATCAGATCTCATTATGGGTGGTTGTGAGCCACCATGTGGTTGCTGGGATTTAAACTCAGGACCTTCCAAAGAGTCATCTCACCAGCCCCCTAAAAGCATTCTTATACATGGTACAACATGAATGAATCTCATGTGAAATGAAATAAGACACAAGGAAGCAATATTATGGGACGTTACTTATAAGGTGCCAAGAGCAGACAGATTCATGGAGGCAGAAAGCAAGCGATGGTTGCCATGCTGCATACATATTTTGTGTGTGAGTATGAGCATGTGGAAACCAGAGGGCAGCTTCAAGGCTTGGCCCTTGCTTTCCATTTTGTTTGAGGCAAGGTCTCTTGCTCTTCTCTGCTGTGCTCGACAGGCTTCTGAAGATTCTGCAGCCTCCACCTCCCATCTCGCTGAAGGTGTGCTGGAACCCCAGACGCATGGCCTGCCTTGGCTCCACACAGGCTCTGGGGCTCAACTGTGGTCCTTTCACTTGCCCAGCAGGCACAGTATCTACCCAGCCCACTACAGTTAATTTTTAATATGTGTCTACAGACTTTGAATTCTGCAAGATAAAGAGAGTTCCGCAGGGGATGATGGTGGTGGCCGAACAGCCATGTGAGTGTCCTCATGTTGCTGAACTGTATACACAAATAAAATCAAGCATTTTATGTGCATTTTACCACAACTTAAAGTTTTTACATCTAAAACTTAGCTCCAAGATATGCCAGTGAACTTCAAGAAAGTGCTGCAGACGATGCTCAGAATCCCATCAGATCAAAAGACAGAGCTGATGCTTCTCCTAGGAAGGAGCTCAAGGGCACCTAGCATGTCAGGCAAAGAGGGAGCTTAGAGAGAAAGCTAACTACTCACACATGCTCAGTGGGACTCAGTCTTGACAGAACCTGGGGCAACAGGGACATGTTTGTCGTTAGGTCCAGCTTGGTCTATAGAGGGAGTTCCAGGAGAGCCAGGGCTACACAGAGAAACCCTGTCTCAAAAAAAAAAAATTGCAGTGGAGCTCGGGAGATGGCTCAGTTGGTCAAGTGTTAGTTTTGAGAGCCTGAGGACTCAAGCTCAGATCCTTAACATAGTTATACTAGTTGATATGAAGGTGCACGTTTGAACCCTGGTGCTGGGGCAGGGGAGGGAAGAAGAGCTAGAGACAGGTAAGTCCTGGTGCTTGCTGGCCAGCCATTCAAGCCAAATCAGGGAGCTCAGGCCCCATTAACTAAGATGGAAAGCAACTGAGAAACACTTGTAGCTAATGCTAGTCTCTGGCCTTGGTGTGTATACAATGTGAGCCTGCATGCACATATGCATTCACATATTAACAAGTGCACACACACACACACACACACACACACACACAATAAGAAAACTACTGAAGGTAGAGAGATAGTAAAGCTTGCCATGAAGATAGGGGGTCCAGTCCCCAGAATCCACACTGAGAAGAGCTGGGCATGATGGGACATGCTCGTAATCTTAGTATTGGGAAAGTGGAGGACCCCTGTGGCTTGCTGGCTAGCCAGTCTAATCTAAATTGGCCAGCTATGGGCCAGTGAGAGACTCCATCTTTAAAAAAAAAAGGTGGACAATAACTTGAGAATAACACAAATACATACATACATACATACATACATACATACATACAACAGGGCTAGGGATATAGTTCAGTGGTAGGGTGATTCCTAACAATAAGTGAGGTCTTGTGGTCAGTCCAGTTCAGATTCCTTGTATAATCCAGTCAAGGACCAGCTCTAAAGAGCACCCACCTAGGGGTTATGGGCAGTAGTGTGTCAATTAAGAGCCTGGATTCAGGAGCCAGTGTAATAGTTCATATCCCAGCTCAGGCACTTGCCAGCTACATGACCTCAAGGAAGCTCAAGTTCTCTGTGCCTTAGTTTCCATATCTATGTAACTCAAAGGGTTGTGGGAATGAAATGAGCTACAAAGTAGGAAGAAGCCTGTCTAGACGCAGCAAGCATGAACTCAGTCAGCACGAACAACTGTTGTCACAACCACCCCGGTGTCACCGAAGACGTCAGGGGAAGGAAGCGTTGGTGACTGGGCACCTTTAATCTCTTGTACCATCCACCCAGGGACTCCTCTGCGGTGGCTTGCCAAACACGCCATCTCACAGACAGCGTATCAGCGGTTTCACAGACCCAGGGTTAAATATTCTTCCATACCCGTATCCAACTCCCTTCCCCATCCAGACCCATCTGTAGTCTGCGAGGCCGCCTAAGTCATCCAGGCAAAAGGCCTGGTGCCGCACGCAAAACCCAAGGGAGGTGTGCGCAGGCCTGCGCCTCCGGCCTCCCACTTTCTGTGATCAGGGTCCTATATTTGGATTTTGACTTGCTCGGCCTGACTTGCTGCTAAATCTGTATCCAGTTAATCTTACACGGTTGTGGGGGAGGAGCCACGTTGCTACGGCAACCCAACAACTTTGGGCAGAGGTGGGGGGGAATAGAATTTCAGGACTGGAGACCACCAAAGGACTCCAAAATGCCTATTTCTGCTTCTCTCTCTCTCTCTCTCTCTCTCTCTCTCTCTC
>JADRCD010226388.1:33243-52765 GCA_019843815.1 Montemys delectorum
GATAGATAGATAGATAGATAGATAGATAGATAGATAGATAGATAGATGGAGATGATAGATGATACATACATACATACATACATACATACATACATACATACATGACTAGATAAAAATAGACGGAGTGAGTGAGTGATGGTTTGTGTGTGCAGTGCATTCATGTTCTATATCTGCATGTCCAAAAAACCAGAGGTTGATATCAGACTATTATCCTTTATCACTCAATCTCCACCTTGTTTTTTGAGCTAGGCTTGGTCACTGAGCCCGGAGATCGTCCTTTCAGCTGTGCTGTCTGGCCAGTGCGTCCCAGAGATCTGCCTGTCTTTGCCTGCCTTAGTGCTGGTAATGTGGACATGCAAAGCCATGCCCAGCTTCTTTTACCTGAGTGCTTATGGTCTGAACTCAGGTTCTCATGCTTACACAAGTACCTCATACACTGAGCCATCTGCGTAGGCCCTTGCGCTGGCTAGTTTTATATCAATTTGATTGATACAAGGAAGCCTCCATTGAGGAAATGCATCCATAAGATCAGGCTGTAAGGAAGCCTATAGTGCATTTTCTTAATTAGTGATCAGTGAGGGAGGGCCAGGTCCATTATGGGTGTGGCCACCCCTGGGCTGGTGGTCCTGAGTTCTATAAGAAAGCAGGCTGAGCAAGCCATGAGTGAGGAGCAAATCAGTAAGCAGCACTCCTCCGTGACCTCTGCATCAGCTCCTGCCTCCAGGTTCCTGCTCTGTTTGGGTTCCTGTCCTGACTTCTTCTGATGATAAACAGTGATGAGGAAGTGTATGCCTAATAAGCCCTTTCCTCCCCAGTTGCTTTGGTCATGGTGTTGCTCCATTGCAGCAATAGAAACCCTAAGACACCCTTAATTGTAGGCTTTTATTTAAACCTCAGTGAGTGAGCACAATATTTGTGCCCAGATTTGTTGTGGCTGAAATTTTATGTTCCCTTGAAATAGATGTCAAAGCAAGCAACTACTTAAAGGCCTCAAATTAGCGATGCTCGGGCTCCCCACAATCAGAGTCTGTGTAATAAGGTTGATGGCGTTGTTCCAGAAGAGTATAGAGTCACTCAGAGATGCTTGTCCTTTCTACATCGTACACTGACAGGTAAGTTATTATATGATTGGAAGGATTATGATAGCATCATAATAGAATAGAAATGTATGAACTTTAAACTACTTTCTTTGTGACAACCCAAATGGATTGTCTCCTCATGCTAAATTCTTGTTAAAACAGAAGTGTCGCCTCTCATTTTTCTCCCTGGTTAAGTTAGAGGTATAGAGGCATTGGGCAGCCATGGTCCTTGTCAGGAAATGGAAAGCATGTGAACATTGCCTGTCAAGAAAGCCTAAGAGAAGTGGCCTTAGAATCCACTAAGAGATGGTCTTAGGCCTTCCCACCTTGTGATCTCCAACTGTGTTCAGCACATTTCTAACGGGTGCCATACTGACCTAAAATCAGTACACTAGAACCAAGGTCGTCCTGTTTGTCCCCAAGCCAAACCTAACCATTCTTTCTTTCTTTCCTCCAGTAGAATCTGCCATCAATTTTCCAGTGTCTGAGGATACTTTGAAACCATCTTTTTTGTGTTTTTTTTTTTTTTTCATGTATTCCCAAATTACTTCTTAACAGAGTCGCTGTCAGGTATAAGTCACTTTCAGGTATTGGTATGTTGGCGTATTGGATCCTCCACCTTGTAACCCAATAGTCTCTGGTCTGACTCATACTTATTGATGAATACAGAAGTTCCCTCACCTGCTCAGTATCTTTAAAAAATGGAAGTGACTTTTAGACAATAAAACTAACTTTGGGAAGCCTATAATGACTCCTCTGAACTTCCACTGGGAAGCTAGAGATAGGAGAAATATGCCCAGCTCAGTGTCCCCTACTATATTCAGTAATACTGCCTTTCCAGATGTGACCTGTTGGATTGTGAGGTCTATTTCCAAAACAACGAAGGCCATTTTGAGACACTATCCAATGGTTCCAATCTCTGGATCAATTAGCGGGGCAGCAAGATAACGAAATCACTTCCGTTATTCAGGCATTTACACCTGACCACTTAAAGAAGCTGGAGGAGTGTTCCCGGCTTCAGCGTGCAGACCCAGGGCTATTGCTGAAATGTAATTCTGAATTACAGGGTCTGGGCAGGGCCTGAATCACGGCATTCGTGACACCTCCTGGGAGAAGTGGGTGTTGCTAACACACAGGACACGCTCTGAGAAGCAAAATCCCAGTGCATGGGCTGCACTATAGTTCACCAAGAGGCCAGAAGTCAAGGGTCACGTGATCCAGGACAGCTGAAGTGGAGATGCCAGTCACTGCTTTTCTGGGGGGCAGAGATCTTCTCCCAGTCTGAACCACTTGACTCATTCTTAGAAATAAACCCACCAAGCTCTGTTTGAGCCCTCCAACCTTCAGTGTCAATACAGTTTCCCAGAATGCCATGGAGTTTATCAAGCCCATGTCTTTAGCACAAAGTGGGACTTTACGCATAAGCTCAGTGGAAGACAGTGTCAGAAGTACCTCTGAAGTCCTTCCCAGTCCTGTATCCTGCCCATGTGCCAGGCCATGAACAGCCCCTCCTCCCATGAACTTCCTGGCCGCGGAAGGAAAAGCTTTTCTCTAAGAATCCAAAATCGGAGAGGGAGAGAGATGACGTAACTATTGCTTTCTCAGGGAAACATGAAAAATGATATAATAAAATAAGAAACCCTGCATGGCTGTACTTTAATTTAAACAAAACAACACCATCATCACAAAAATAAAAGAGCTTTTCAGCATGTTAACAAATATTATCCAGACACTGCCACCAAAGGGTTCCAATTTTGGAAAAAATTAGCACTTTTTTGGCTCAAAATAAGAGGTAGTGCATAAGTAGCACCCTTTACTACTCAATCAACAAATACTTCCTTTCCTCTTGAGAAAAAATAAATCTTCTAAAGGAAAGATGCTTGATTCTCTTTCTAAATTTCATGAAGAACACAAGAAATGCACAGGGAAAAAAATCATTACGTGTGTGTGTGTGTGTGTGTGTGTGTGTGTGTGTGTGTGTGTGTTGCACGTGTGGGTGAAGGCCAGAGGCCAGTGTTGGCTGGTTAGCTTTTTTTGTCGATGGTGTTTTTTTGAGTTTTGGGTTTTAGGGTTTTCTTTTGTTTTGGTTTGGCTTTTTTGTTAGTTTATTTGTTTTGTTTTGTTTTTGATAAATTACTTTCTCATTTTTTTTCTTGCAATAGGGCCTCTTGGTGAGCCTGGCCATCCTTGTGCAGAAGCACAGTAGTCACCGAGCCACCTTCCCAGCTGCAAAATTATTTTAGCAAGATGAACTGCCTCCCTATGACTCCCTGCTCTGCTGGCCTATCTGAAATGGGTCCAGCTGTGGTTGCTCAGGCACACTATTTAAATCAAATTGTTACCACCTTTCTCCCAGGCTAGGCATCATATGGCACCAATGTGCTGCTGTAAATGGTAGGGGCCAGATCTATTTCCTTGGATGGAAAAGACCAAAAAGTAGGTGATACTTTCTACCTTTATATGAATTTGATAGATTGACTCATACCTTATGTGCTTTCATGTGCCAACCTCCTCATCACCACCACCATCACCATCATCATCAAGGACCATCATCATCACCACCATGACCATCACCACCATGACCATCACCACCATCATCACCACTATCATCATCATCATCATCATCATCATCATCATCATCATCATCATCATATCATCATTGCTTAACAAGCATTATATAACATATATGTGTGTTATTAGATCATGTAATCCATGATCACTGCATTGAAATCATTTCTGATTTTCCTTATGACTTCTACTTTTACACATTTTTAGTATTGTTGATTCTATATTTGAGGAGATCCTAGATCCTGCATTCCTCCCGCCCCAGCTTCTTTAAAGGACAGTGGGTAACTAACGCATATATTCTCAATAACATTCTGTTAGATGAATTCCATGGGAAACGGTTGCATCAAGCTAAGCCATGATCAACTCCCACACATACCATTTGTTTTCATGGTACACACATTTAAAATCTACTCCCTCATCAACGGGTCCTGTATTTTCTTGAACCTTATCTGATTTCTTCTGGAGTCCAAGGACAGAGTCTATATAACCTCAGTCATTTGAAATTAAAGGTATTTTCATGGCTCAGGACAAGAATGACAAGGAAAGATCAGGCCCAGAATCAGGAACACATACGCTCTTTCACAAGACTCCTGTGGCCTTGGATGCTGTTCCCTGCATTGCAAGGAGGAGCCTGTTCTGCAACCAGGCTCTTTCAGATGCTTCAAGAGTTACTATTTAAAAAAAAAAAAAAATCACACAGGAAATCTAGGCATTAAGACTTGCCAAACTGCAGCCTAGAGGTCAACGCTTACAAAACAGGCCTCGGTGTCAACTCTGCCCCTCTCCTGCCATGGATCCTGATACTAAACCTTTGTGACTCACAAGGGAAAAAAAAGAAAGAAACAACTTTTGGTCCTTGGGTTTAACTTTTTCTTTATTTGGTGGAGGAGGGGTATAGGGTCTCATGGAGCCCAAACAGGTCTTCAGTCACTCTATAGTTAAGAGTACCCTTACTTTTTGGATCCGCCTGATTCTATCTCCCAAGGCTGGAATGACAGGCATGGGCCACCATGTCTGGTTTATTCAGTCTTGGGGATAGAGCCCAGCACCTCCTGCATGCTGAACAAGCACACTCTGCCAACCGAGCTACATTCCCAAGCCCCTAGGTTCAGCTTTAAAGTTATAATTAAATTTGCTCAGGAACACCGCAGCTCTGGCACGTGTGCCGCGAAACTTCCTTCCTACCTGGTTTAATTCCAGTCTAAAGAAGTTCAGGCCTAAAAATAGTGTGAAACATTCTGCCCGGAGAAGCTGGTTCTCAGCTGGCAAGGTGGGGCTGGGGCTGTGTAAAATCCGCGTCATTCATCACCACTTGGCACATCTGGGGTCCTCTGGATAAACCCAGCAACAGGAAGAAGGAAGGCTGGCACCACCATCCTGATGACCCGGCATCTCAGGACCAAGGTGACTTAGGCCAGGGCTCTCCCAGTATTTCCTTTTATTCTGTGTGTTGTTCTAGATGGTTTTCATTTACTGTATCTAGTTCTTACATTTTTTTTTTTTTTAGGACAGGAGGTGGGCTCTGATATGAAGCCTCTTTCGCAGATTCGTTTAGATTCTACATCTGCCGTGAGACTCAGGACAAGTTAAAGAGGCCCTCCATTCCACGTCTCAAAAACAAAGACTGCAACCATTCGGACTCCTATGGGTCTGACACAGATGCAATGCACAGCCATGGGTACCAGTCTCTATTAGTTGGATTCCTGGCAAAAGAAATCGAAGTTTTAAGGTCAGTTAGATGATAGATGTTCTCCTGGTATTAAAAAAGGAAGGAAGGAAGGGAGGAAGGAAAGAAGATGGGCCTCTTGTAAGCAGACACATAGAAGTCGTATTTTAAAAAATTGATCTGCCTGCTTCTGGTTTTGACTCAGGGGTTAAAAGGAAACAGGCTGGCCCCACGCAAAGCATGATCACACCCAGACTGTACGGCACACTGCATAAGAAAGTTCCAGTCATTCCCACTGAATACACAGTTGCATGGAAGGAACATATGCTATCCTACCAAGTGCTAAAAGAAAGGGGAACCTCAGACAAATACGGAAAAAAAGCCAAAGATTATATCCCTCCCATCCCAGAGGGTTAGAGAATTCCAAGTATGCTTTAGGAAGGGGAGGGGAGGGAGTCTTGATAACACGTGGGTCAGAATACCAGAACCTAGCTTTGGCTAAGTTACACATTGACTTAAAGTAGTTGCCAAAGAATTATATCAATAAGTAGATGGTATTTCTTAGAAATTTCCCATTCTGTGCATCACTCCAGCAGCAGATTCGACAGAAGCGAGATTCCCATTTGAAATAATTCTACAAACCAGCTCTCAAAGCACATTTAAAGTGACATTTTCTCACCCACAGGACTCCTTCCTAGTCTTCTATGTGAAAAATAATTTATTTTTTGTCCTGCATATTTTACCCAAACATGACTTTAAAAACAAAACAAAACAAAAAAACAGAATGTTAGCCCTATTAAACAGTAAGCCCTAGGAGAAATTATATTGCTTTACAGAGACTCAACAGATACTGAAGTAAAACATTTTCTTTTTGCCTGAGCCATCTTTAAGAAATTTTCCAAAGGACAAGTGTTAGCTTAAAAATAAAACAAACAAGCAAAGGGGGCGGGGCAAGCATCTTGTCCACCATTGGTCTTCAGCCTCCCCGGATACCAGGCAAAAAGTAGCTTGAGGGACCAACCTTCATAACTGTGCCTGGCTCTCTCAGGCTGCAGACAGACCTGTCCCCAGAAGGAGCCATTAAACCAAACCGACATTTTGAAATATAGCCAGAGACATATTTATTCTAACTCGGGCTAAAATTCTCCTGTTTATTTTCAAGTGTGAGTGGGAGATAAGTTTGATAAATGCTTCGGTGAAGGTAGCTTGGTTTGAAAATGGGATTTCTCGGAGAGCACAAGGCATTGATTTCCTTTGTGATGGCATCTGGGCAGATAGCATTTAAGATCTTGAAGCCACAGATTTATCACCTGATGCTTTTGAAGCACTGGTGGGTTGGTAAGTGTTTTGACAGCACATTGGTTCTCGGGGTGCACTGAAGAGGATTTACAGTCTATGCCAATTGCCTTGGTGTAAATACCCCTAACATGGCTCCATCAGACTACCAAGGAGGTGTGACTGCAGACGCAGCTACGAAAAGCTCTGCACACTGGGTCTTCAGGAGCCAGTGACATGCAGCATACCACTCAGGAGCCAATGACATGCAGCATGCTCCACAGGAGCCAACAGGAGTTCATGTACCATGCCCCATGGGAGCCAATGACATGGAATTGAGTGCATCGGGAACACCAGACATGGCTGAGTCAATTTCAATCTGAGCTGTACCAGCGGCCATCTTTCTTTCTAAAAATTGAGACATTTAGTTTTTCGTTCTTACAGTCTTTGTTACAAAAAGATTAACAATGTTGGAAACAATCAATTTTGCAAAGCCCTTGGGGGGGGACTGTTAATAAACAGAAAGTCTCCTTAATCTTTTCTATTAATCCTCTCCAACAATTCGGAGCCAGGCCTGGAAGAAATCAGCAGTCTTGATGTCCTCTGTCAGGAAGGCTTTTGAATCGTTCCCCCAACACAGTGCAACCATCAATACGCTTCTGAAAACAGAGCTGACATCATAGTTAAAATCAAGCACCCGATTTTAAGAATTTTCCCAGCCATGTGCTGTACAATCTCAAGGGAAGGAACTATTTGCTGTAAGGTGATCAGGGCCCATTTATAATCTTGCCCTCAGCAGGGACTATGTTGTTGGTGTGTATACATGAGAGTACAGTGCACGTATGTGTACATGTATGTACACGCAGGCACTCATGCTTGTAGAGGTAGGGATGCTCACCTATGCGTGTGTATGGGGAGACCCGAGGCCAATATCAGGTGTCTTCCTGTACCTTTCGCCACCTTCTTCCTTTTTTTTTTTCTTAAGATTTATTTATTTATTTTATGTACAAGTACGCTGTCACTGTCTTCAGACACACCAGAAGAGGCCATCAAATTCCATTACAGATGGTTGCTGGGATTTGAACTCAGGACCTCTGAAAGAGCAGCCAGAGCTCTTAACCACTGAGCCATCTCTCCTCCTCCTCCTCCACAAAAATCTCTCACTGAGCTTGGAATTTGTTGTTTAGGTTGAACTAGCTGTCCAGCAAGCCCTGGGATCCATCTGCCCCTCTTCCTACCCGCCCCAGGGTAATAACTCACTGATATTATGCCTGAATTTTACATGGGTGCTGGGAATCTAGACTTGGGACCTTATGACTGCACAGTAAACACTTTACTCGGCGAGCCTCCCCTCACCAGGCCTGACTACCAAACCAGTCGGTGACATGTAATTGTCAGTCGCAGCTGAGTAACTAAAGTGGAGAAATGGCTTCTTAAAATGAATCATGAAGACTAACAGTTGCTGGGGGCATGGTGGTTCATGAGGCTCTCTGAGGATCTCTAGGCAGCTGCTGTTTTCTTCAGTGGTGAAGCTGACGAGTTGCCTGTGCAACTGTGAATATCTGCTTGCCTATATGTTTGCCAGTAACTCTGCTTGAACTCATTTGTTCACAAAAAAAGAAACAAAGTGGAGGAGAGAAAGACATGGTACTAGAAGGGGGAGATGGGGGCTGGTTGGGAAGAGGAATGAGATAAGAGAGGGTAATGGGGGATATACATGATCAAAATGCATACATGCAGAAGTCATAATGTAAAGCATTGCTGTGTGTCACTATTATAGTAAATAATTAAAATATTTTTTAAAAGCTTAATCATTAAATTTAATGATTTAAATTTGCCTGGAATGGCTCTGTGCCTGGGATACTAGGATTCGTTCACTTTCTCAACTTCAAAAACAAATGTGATGTCCCAGGGAACTGGTCAGATCTAAAGCATCTCCCTGTTTCCTCTGAAGACAGAAGAAAGGGGTCCCTTATCCCTTACAGCCTCTCCCACACATGTTTCAAGAAGTCAAGCTTGAACTCCTGTCACCGAGTGAAGAAAATGGTCAGTGTTTTCAGTTCAGTTGCTCTTAAAGAGCATTTGTGTGTCCTAATAATAGCATCTCCTGGTTATTTGTGTCGTTTGATGCATAGACATATTTATTTTTGTTGACTGTGCCCAGTGCAAGTGTGGAGTCATAACCGTTTCATGTGCATCTGAGCAAGAGACAGAATCCTCCATCCTCCCCTCTGTCTTCAAAGCACTGTAGAGAGCATTACCATATTTAAACATCATCACACTAATTAAATATTTAATTTCAAAGCCTTTAAAACTCCCCTGATTTATAAATATATTTTTGCTATTCATCAGGGTTTTGAATAAATTGTTTGACACATTAGGGAACAAGAGCAGATTTTGCCCTCAAAGGCATATTGGTCGGGAGCAAACTGCAATCTTGGCTTCTGCATTCTTTATGAACTCACATTCAAATACTTTCAAAATTAAAGGTCTCTGTTCCTCCATTTCTACCTCCTAAAATGGAAACTTTCCTTTAAAAAACAGTGCTAGTGCCTACAGGATGATGCAGTGTGTAAGGAGACTTGCTGAGCAAGCTTGGGCAGTCTGAATTCTGTACCAGCTCCAACCATAAAGTTATCCTCTGGCATCTACATTCACACTGTTAAACATACTCATGCATGTGAGTGCGCACACACTCTCTCTCTCTCTCTCTCTCTCTCACACACACACACACACACACACACACACACTCTCACACACACTCTCTCTCACACACACACTCTCACACACACACATACACACACACACACACACCACCACCACCACCACCACCACCACCACCACCACCAGCAGCAGCAGCAGCAGCAGCAGCAGCATTCAAAATTGTTTCATTGTATGTTATTACTTCAGAGAATTGGAGTAAAAATAATTATAAGGTTGTTGGCAAGCATAAAATTGAATTGTCAAAACAAAATAGCTCACAAAGGTCTGTAATCTAAGATCTTGGGAAATAGAAGCAGATTAGGAGTTCAAAGACATCCCTGGCTATTTAGTAGCTTCAAGGCCAGCCTGGGCTACATGACATTGTCCAAAACAAAATAAACATTAATAAAATGAAAGCTTAAGCAAAGGAACTCAGAACAGTTAAATTTCCAAATTCGTAAGTGAGGAAATTAGCCGGGCAGTGGTGGGCTCGACTTTAATCCCAGCACTCAGGAGGCAGAGTCAGGTGGAGCTCTGTGAGTTCAAGGCCAGCCTGTTCTACAGAGTGAGTTCCAGGATAGCCAAGGCCACATAGAGAAACCCTGTCTCAGGGGTTGGTGGTGGGATGAAGAAATGAGCCAATAGGGAGAGTGTATTGACCATAGCTAAAAAAGAACAGTGTGTTCTGGATGACTGAGTCTTCATCTGGCCAGCCTTGGGGCTTGTACTGGCTGGTTGTGTGTCAACTGGACACAGGCTGGAGTTATCACAGAGAAAAGAGCTTCAGGTGAGGAAATGCCTCCGTGAGATCCAGGCATTTTCTCAATTAGTGATCAAGGGGGTAGGGCCCCTTGTGGGTGGTGCCATCTCTGGGCTGGTAGTCTTGGGCTCTATAAGAAAGCAAGCTGAGCAAGCCAGGGGAAGCAAGCCAGTAAGTGACATCCCTCCATGGCCTTTGTATCAGCTCCTGCTTCCTGACCTGCCTGAGCCTTAGTCCTGACCTCCTTTGGTGATGAACAGCAATTTGGAAGTATAGGGTGAATAAACCCTTTCCACCCTAATTTGCTTCTTGGTCATGATGTTTTGTGCAGTAATACAAACCCTGATTAAGACAAGGCTTAACCAGGAGCAAGGCTTTCCACATTCACAGGCTCTGCCTATCACCATAGCTCCATAAGCTTCAAGCCATACATAATTTCAGACAAGGATGCAAAGTCCTGAGCAGCAGAACAGGCTTACACCATGGCAAGATAAGAACATTTCGGTAGTTCATTGTGTGTGCTCTTGTACACATGCCTATTCATCAAAGCCTTAAGTTCTAAAGATCAAAAAAGAAGGGCTGGGGATGTATCTCAGTCCATAGAGTAGTAGGCTAGTATACAATAAGCCCTTGGACTTATTCAAACCCTAGACGCGCATAAAGCGCATGGGGTAGCACACCTCTGCAATCCTAGTGCTTGGGAGGTAAGACAGGGGGATCAGGAGTCCAAGGTCATCCCAGACTCAGAGCAAGCAAGAGGCTAGCCTGAGCTCCATGACACCATATCTCAACAAAACAAAACAAAAGTAAGAAAGAAGCCATTGAAATATACTTGATAGTTACAGGAAGACCCTGAAGAATTTAAGGACCTGCAGTAACATTGAGAGGTCTGACAAAGGACCAAGATAGGTATAAAATATGTAAGAACAGAGAGAGCAATCTTCTCCGTGGGGAGCTTTTCATCTGATCCTCCAGTTGAAGGAAGTAGCTGCCTGCCCACAGTGATCTTTCCTGTAAGCAGTGTGACACGGGATATACTGTGAACTGTAAAAAACAAGTATGTTTCACTTAAAATTCAAGTACAAGGAGATTTTATTTTGCACAGGAAATTCCTAATAAGAGAAAAAATGTCCTCACTAAAATGTCCCCACTAATCTGCCTTTAGTGAAGGCAGAAGACGCCCCCCATATGTAATAAAGCATGGCAACAAAGCTGTTTAAAATATAGTTTTGGTTTTCGTTTGGTTGGTTGGTTGGTTGGTTGGTTGGTTTTGGTTTTGAGACAGGGTCTCTTTATGTAGTGCAGGCTGAACTCACACTTGTAGAGATCTGCCTGATCCTTCCTCCCAGGAAGGGAATAAAAGTGTGAGCCACCACACCAAGCTACAGTGAGTTTTTAAAGTTATTGTGTCAGGTAATATTTGAACACATCAAATACTAGCAGTACCATCTATCTCAAGGAAGTAACAATAAAATGGCAAATACTAAAATAGAACATAGACGTTCCCAATTACAGAAAGCTTCATGTTCTAAAAGTTCATCTATAAATAGGTTGTGTGAAACCTGAAAAACGTCTTTCAAGCAATAATGCTATAAGAGTAACCAAGGACATAGAACAGCCCGTAAATATGCACCTGACCCACAGTGACCAGGAAACATACTGTGTACCGAAGCTTCTAAGAAATAATTCAGAGTTTCAACCTAAGGAGTAAAGCACATCTCCTGGCGAAGGTGCTTTGAATTTGGGCCAGAGACTGCAGCCCATGCACACACTCACTGAGAACTGGAATAAAACATCCCATGATTTGAGATACCTGGGACATCTCTACCCCAGAGTCCTACTACTTTGAATTGAATGAGACAGAGTACATTTTATATTATAAAATACATGCACACAACACACACACACACACACACACACACACACACACACACACACACCTTTCCAGGTGAAGAATTCTTCAATGACTAATGACCCAGAAGCACCAATAAGGCTGGGTGCTAAATCTGAGTTTGAGAAGAAAAAGAGAGAAGTAGGGAAACAATGGAGGAGGAATGGGATTACTGGATTTCTGGTCTACCTCCCTCTGCACTGGATTCACATCTGGAACACTCTTTCTCTACAAGCCAGCACACCTGTCAAATCTCCAAGACAGAAATAAATACATTCAGCAATGACTAGGCTGAAGCAAGATTACCAAGCCCCATGAAAGGCCTCACCTCTGACCTTGGGGTGCCATCAAACACAGCCAGCCAGTTCCCATGTCACTGGATCTCTCAATTGGGGAAACCATGCAGCATCTCCTCTGCTGAGCTGATTATGAAGAATACTAAGCTTTTACTTTAAGGAACAACTAACAGAATCAATGCAGTGATGTTTCTGAGGCTTGGTGCTCCTTAGTCATAAAGGACAACACTACTTGCCTTTATTAAGTATTATTGGCAGCCTGAGCCATTCTATGAAAAGAGAATAAATAATGCCTAAATGTTTCCCACACGTTTACAGAAGACTTACAGTGGACATTTAAATTGGGAAAACTCAGTTAGTACGTATGTGCACAGTGCAAGTCACACATCAGGAATTTGTTACTGTCAGGCAATTCATGTTCCCTCTAGGTTCGTGCATTTGAACACTTGACCTGGTGACACTGCTCGTGGGACCTTTAGGGTGGAGGAAATGGGTTCTTGGGTCCTGCTCCTTAAGGGTTATAGCCTTTCAGTTTCTGGCCTAAGCCTTCTGCTTCCTGCTCTTTACTATGTAACAAGGAGTCCCAGTGGTGAGATTCTCCAGCCACAAACTCTGCCATGCCTTCTGTGATGTGACAGACTAGGCATACCCCCACAAACTGTGAGCAGAGAGAGCCTTCCCTTTAGTTGTTTCTGTCAGATATGGAGAAAAATAACCAACACAGAGGTCAGGAGCACTTGGTCATAACAAAGCTACCACCTTCTTTGCTTTCATTTGAACCCGGTCCCCACTCCTCCAAGTGCCACCTTGCTCTCCGTGCAGGCCTTCTCAGTCCACATGGAGTCCTATTCCTGTCAGAACTGAAGTGTGTATTTACTTGTCTTAGCTCTGACTTCCCATGAGGATGTGGCTCTTTCTGCTACTGACCCCTGCTTGGTTGTGTGTGCCACCTTTAGCCTTCACCTCCAAGTCTGGTACCTAGGTTTGAAGTTGGGAATGAATCACCCCTGAGTGGGTAATTTAAGAAAAACAGTGTTCTTCAGTCTTCTTGTATGATTCCCCCTTCTGTTTCTTATTACATGACAGAAAATGGAAATAAGTCATCTTCGTGCTACTGGTACACTTAGGAAAGAGGCTGCTAGAGTAATTAGCCTAATGAAGATGACCCTGGATTGAAGAAACAGCAATTAGAGTTGACAGAATAGGCATTAGGGGAAATGAGCACATTCACATTCAAAGAAAGATGAGGTTTTTAAATAAGAGATAAAATTAATAACAGTCGAAATTGTATCAAGCCGGAAAAGGCTCCCGCAGACTCAAAAAGGATAAGTTGACGAATGCCAACAGTCCATCACCTTTGAGCAAAACCAAACACACTGGTGGCCTAACATGGGGAAAAAAACTGACGTTTTAGGGCACACTGAAGGAAAACAAAAAAATGTTAAGAACCTGGCCAACGCTCTCAAATATGTTTTCCATGTATGTTCTTGTTTAATTTTTTTCTCCCTGAATAGAATAACCAGCTTCTTAAAGCTCTGGTTTAAATCCCATAAGGCCTTGCTCCTGTGGTCCCCACTGCTGCTTACTGAACTCATCGCAGCAAAGGTATGTGCAGCTCTGGGCTTGCAAAGGTGAAGGCAGGCCACGGGCTATGTGTCCACCAATGGAGGAGACTTCCATGTGTGCGTGTGTGGGTGGAGGCCAGAGGTTGACATCAAGCAACCTGCTCTGTTAGTCTACTGAGGTACCATCTCTCCCTGAACCCAGAGCTTACCAATTACGGTTGTCTACCTAAGAAGAGCTTGCCCCAGGCTCTGTCTGCTCCGCTAATGCTGGCGTTGCAGGCAGGCTGCCCAGCTTTTATGTAGGTGCTGGAGTTCCGAACGCTGGCGCTTCTGCTTGTGTGGGAAAGTCTTTATCAAATGTGCCATCTCCCCAGCACCAGGTTCATCCCCAAGTCTCACAAGCCAGAGATGGAGGGATAAAGATAGCAGGAGGGAGAGTTACCCCTAAGGCCTTCCCAAGGCTGTGGTTTAGGTTCATGGGAGTCAAATGGTTTCCTGAGACTGGGGCTGCCCACTCTCAAAGGCCACCGGTGTGCTGAGTGAGGCTTCCTCACCAGAGTAAGGGCTGCAGGAGGTATCAAAGGCCCCAGTGAGGGACAGCTGGAGTGTCGGAACAGCATTGTTCTGATGGGGCTTGTGAGTAAGAACTGAAGATATTAACACGCATCTTCATTAATCCAGCTGTGAATGTTCTAGATACTTTTCCCTTTAGGGTGTCTGTGTCCAACTACAGTCCAAGGCTTTCTTTTATAAAGCACATTTCTCCACCATTGTTCTGCACTGTGTAGCCTTGAGCAACCATGATTAGCATGATTTCTAAAGCAGAAATTAAATATGCTGTAAACTCTAATTATCGTCACGCTGGGCTTACAGCTTTGTTCCTAGGTAAGGCATTAGAAGAGATGTAAAACTACCGTGGCTCTTAACAGCTTTTTGTTTTACACTGGCTCCACAGACTTGGGGTGGGGGAGGAGGAAGAGAGACAGAGAGAAACCAAACTTTCTTTTTCCATCTGACCACAAGTGCTTTTTATAGATTTGTCTTTTCTACACTCAGCCCTGAAGAATGCATCAGAGCCGAACAATTTCAAAGCCATGTCAGTTGCAAGCTGTGTAAGCATTGGCTATCTGGAGTTTCGCCGGCAATGGAACCATCTGAGGTACAAAGTCAGAATGGACTTTTATAGTGGAAGACTTTACTAACAGTGACTTAGCTCAATTTGGTTTAAAAAAAATACTTCAGAAATTAATTTTATCACAAAGAACATCGAGCTCTGAGAATAATCTAGCTATATAACCATGGAACCAAAGTTCAAAGAAATGTGCCTCAAAATAAGTATTTCTTGGAGCTGGAGCTGACAGAGAAGAGTGAGCTGATGTCAGCCACAGTGGTGCTAGGCCTGGCTGGCTGGCTAAATGGGGCACTATATGAGCTCAGGCCAGAGGGCTTTCCCACAGGCGGCTGTTCCCTCTCCGAACGCTAAGGCTCAGCACGCATTTCAGCTGCGATGGCTCTCATCACCTCAAGTGGACAGGCTGACTTGGCTGCATTTCAGTTTCCTTCCCATTTGGAGAAACAGGCCTTAAGTTTGTTTGGAGAAGAAAATGCTACAAACACCCTTGTTTATTTTGGAAATGTTTAAGAAATATTCAAAGCAGAAGGAAAGTGATCTAGTTGTGGAAGAGGGGCGCATCATGTATTGTGTAGCCAGATGAGCACCAGGCTGGAGAAAGATAAGAAGACAGAGAAACCCAAAACCCCAGCCCACATCACCTACCCACCTGAAATGCTCCCACTTATGTCTGTAGCACCAGGTCAAGGAATAGAATCTAGCCTGGTTGGGGGTGGGGGCACACCTCTATAGTGTGAGCATTCGCCAGGCTGAGACATGAGGTAGAGAGAAGGCCAGCCTGACTACATGGTGGGTTCAGTGTCAGCCTAGGCTACATAGCAAGACCTTGTCTTTAAAAAGAGGCGGGTGGGGGAGGGGGCAGGCAGGGAAGTTACCATAAGCTTTCATCTCTTGGAGAAACCACATGAGGACAGGGTGACTTTATTTCCAAGACTAATAGCTTCAACCCTGCAAATAAGCTCAACCTCTCCAAGGCATTCTGAATTCTGCCAACTTCCACTGTCAGTCTGCCTAACTGCGGATCAGTTTCTCAACATTAAGAAGGATCTGCTCAGAATAAGCATGAGACAGAGAAGGAAGTACAGGGTGACAAAGAAGAGCCTTGATAGCTCACTGGTCAACCATGCAGCTGATTTTTTATTTTTTTACATTAACGTCTTGGGCAGTATATCTTCCTCTCCAGATACCATAAATGATCCCTCCTTGAAAGCACCTGAGTGCAGACAGGTCCTGACCAATGGCCAACAGGGACAAAGTCTCTCTCTGTAGTCACGATGAAACACAAATGAATGACCCCTGTTTGAGAGGCTTCAAACCCCTTCCTTTGTCACCTGACAGCTTTGGATGTCAGATGTCTGAAATGAGCCCCACTGGACTAAAATCAAAGCGACAGCCAAGCTTGGCTCCTTCCGGAAGCTCTAAGGGAGAACTCATTTCCTCGCCTTCCCCAGGCTCCAGAAGCTATTCCTATTCCTTGGCTTGTGGCCGTCTCCTTCGTCTTCAAAGCCAGCAATGACAACTAAGCCTTTCTTACCTAGGATCTTCCTGGCAACAGTTCTTCTTTCACCTTCCTTGTCCACTTGTAAGGTCACTGTGTGTATATAAAGTCCACTTGAATGATCCAGTGTAGTCCACTGCACTACGCGGTGTACACTAAATGGTCACCCTGTTTGAAAGTCACCTGAGAATGTTTATCCCCTCTCCAGACGTGTTCCTCTTCTCCACTACCATCTCTCTGCTCTGAGGACCAGTACGTAAACATGGATGCAAAGCCACTGCCTAACCAACCATAAGTACCAAGGACAAAGAGAGCATGTTTCTTCTTTAACTCCTTACAAAGGCATTCTGAGCTGTGTAAAGTACCTTTTATCAAGTGGTTTTAACATTGTCCTGAAGCTGTAGATTCAGGCCTTGGATTGCTGGTGACTCCAGGCTTTGCCATTTCATAATCTTTGCGGGTGAGTCAGGCACTTGAGTGAGGGCTCCCCCTCTGCTTCTCTCAGGATCTCGCTTACCTCTAGTCTATAATTCTTGCTGTACTTTCACCTAAGGAAGTGGCAGCCTTCATCTTAAACTAAAACCACAAAGGTGAACTGCCCTTGGCTTAGCTGACTGCCCCTAGCTAGTGTAACCACAGAGTCCACTGCAGGAGAAATACAGCATGACACCCATGCAACCAAAGTAATAGCAACATCTACTAGGTGCAGTCCCAGCACATCCGGTTCTGAACAGAGGTAGCATCTCTTAGCATCTTTCCGTATTTCCTGGGCAACTATGGAAGCCACTTGTTTTCTATTATTGGTTCCCCTTCCCTGGGAATGCCTATTTGAGAGTATATTCTTGCAAATACATACAACAGGAACCTTTAAAGCCAGGTAGCAGGCCCTCTTCTGAAGTGTCTTAAGTCAGCTACAGTGTACTTACATGTAATAAATAAATAAATCTTTAAAAAAAAAAGAAAACAGGTAGCAAAAATGAACAGTTATTGCAACAGGTGAGGGTGTAGATCAAGACGCAACTAAGTTTTGTCCTAGACACCTGTGGTCTGAGTGCTTCCGGGTGCATTTTCTCAGATCCACATTGCAGCTGGGGCATGCCTGCCAGACATCATGGTATCGCCTCTCAAGCTGCAAGCGAGCAATTTGGCTCTGCGAAGTTCATTCCGTTGATCCAGGTCACACGAGAAGTGGGAAGGCCCTGGACTTTCAAGCCTTAATTCAGTAGGTCTTAGTTAGTGCTCTATTATTGTAGACACCATGACCAAAGTGATTCTTAACAAAACAACCCATTTAACTGTGGGCTTGTTTACAGTTTTAGAAGGTTAGTCCATGATCTTTATACAGGGATGCAAATAAACATTCGGCTGGACCAATGGCTAAGAGCCTTATATTCTGATCCACACAAGGCAATTGGAAGGCAGAGAGAGACAGAGACAAAGGACATACCCCCTACACACACCCCCAAAGGCTACATCTGCCAATCTTTCCAAACAGCTCATCAGCATGGGACTAAGCTTTCAGACATCTGAGCAGGTGTGAGTCCTCATTCAAATCACTACACTACATGGTGTTATCTGCACTCTGTACGCCATGCTCTGACCTCAGCCCTGTCCACTCTCACCTTCCCTAGCACCACTTTGCAACCCGCTGACCTTGAGTTCACCACTCCACCACTCCACCACTCCTTTGTGCTACGCCCTGTTAAGGCTACATTATCCTGGTACTAATCCTCTCACTGTGATAAGAAACTCCCCTGGGCTTTGTGGGCGCCCCTCTAGCCAGCTACTCCCTGCTCCCTAAAATAAACCCTACCTCTCTCTCCCAATCCATCAGGAGGATGACACAGACTCTGGAGCAAGCTTGAGCCTTCTCTTTTCCTGGGGAATCCTGAACTCTATGCTAGAAATACTTGATGGTGCCACGAAGTCAGAATGCCTTCAACAGCAATTCCCACTGAAGAGAAAAGAAAAAAAAAAAAACCAACCCACAGGTTCTCAGGCCACACACTAAAGGATGGGGAGGCAAAGAACTCTTTCAAGGGCTAAGGACATGATAGCATGCCAACTTCAAAACTTTCCAAGTCATTAAATCTCTGGATTTTTGAAAGCGAAGATTTCCTAGAAAAGTCCAAAGAAAGGCACTAAATGAACGCCGTTCCCTAAGCCTGGTACTGGTTCTACAACAAGGAAACCGATGGGCCTGTGCCCTTCATCTTCAAAAGGCTACTGCACCTGCCTCAGGGAAATGCCCAGCAGCCTCACCCCCACAGCCTGGTAATGCAGGGCAAACTCCCTTCCCAACTCTGCCTCCCACAGAGGCGCATGGTGAGAGCACATGCATGCCACAGATGCAGTGGCTCCTAGCAACACACACAGCTTGTAAACAGCAAGGCTGCACAAACCTGTGCCACCCATTGGCAGGGCACGAGTCCTGCAGACCGGAACTCATACTGCAGAGGCTGGGGCCAGGATACAGGAGCACTATTGCATAATGAACACAGACAACCTGGTGGAGAGCATCCTCCTCACACACACCTCTATCACCACATTGCCAGAACCAAGGCACACATGTCCATGCTATTCCTTAGAGTAGAAGGAACATGTTTCGTGTTTCCTAAAGGACAGAGCTGCTCCTTAAATTACTTCAAACAAACAAACAAACAAACAAACAAACAAAAAGCCTTCTACCTCTCCCTAGGTCTTAGAAGCATGGATAGGTAAAAATGGGTGTATAATAAGCACCTGTCAAAGTGTAGATTCATTGTTCTCTTATTTGTAAATCATGCTTCAGTCTATCTCTAACAAAGCAATGAGGGCACTTGCTTACGGACACCCAACAGGGTTTTATAAGCATATGAGCTCCTTAAAACATCTATAGGGCAGGAACAGAGTGATGGCTGAGAGGGGATGTTTCCTCTTCAAGTTTGACAGCCCAAGTTCGATCCTTAGAACCTACAGGAGCTAGTTTAGGTGGGCACATGTAAGACCCCAGCCCTCCTCCAGTGAAGTGGGAGGGGGAATGGGAGAACCACCTGGTTTTTTGGGTTTTCGAGACAGGGTTTCTCTGTGTAGCCCTGGGTGTCCTGGAA
>JADRCD010226390.1:0-10000 GCA_019843815.1 Montemys delectorum
TTGGATTTTACTGAGTATAATCCCAAGTTACTCAGAGAAAAAGCATAATGACAATAATTACCATTTATTGAAAATACTTGCTAACAATTTATATCTCACCTAACTTTCACAATTCTCGCTGTATCTAGATCTTATTATCTTTGGAGTGTGTGTGTGAGCATTATATTTTCTATTAACAATAAATTCACTTCAAAACGTGTCACACCACAAAAGGGAATTTGCTCGAGCTTAAGGTCCTATTCAAGAGCTATTTGGCTCCATGCATGCTGTGATGTCACCACCTTAGCCATGTTCCCTCTTCTGAGACCAAGGTGACTTTATTGTATGCTGTCTCAATTTCTCTACTTTTCCTTTAAACATGCTCTACCCCATCATATCCTGATTCAATCCATAAACAAAGATACTGGCTGATATTCTCTTTTTCTTTGTTCCTTGGTGTGTTTTTAATGGCTAGACATGTATAAAGAATAATGCTTTTTTAACCTCCACAGATCAACGGAGTCACCTGCCTGTTTGTGTGTTTCTGGGTACACATACAGTGCATGTGTACACACCTTTGTACATGCAAAGGAAAGGGATATTTGGGGTGCCCTGATCTAGTACTCTCCACCTTATTCCTTTGAGAGAGGATCTCTAACTGAGCCTGGAGTTAAGCATATTGACAGCAAATGTTAGGGATCTTCTTTTCTCTTTCAAAGTGTTGAGTTTACAGGCCCATGCAGCCATGCCTAGCTTTTCGTGTGGATTTAAATTTAAGCCTTTATACTTGTATAGCAAGAGTTCCTACCTATTGAACCATCTCTCTATCCCCTAATATTTATAAATTCTAATCTCTTAGAGAAGAAATTGGATGGTCCATTTCTGGTCAAGTACCCACTGTACGTAGTAGTCACACAGTGCAAAACACGGTTCCAAGGATACTCACCAAAGTCAGAATACAGAAACAACCTGAGTGTCCACAGACAGATAAAATGATAGGGAAAATAAATATACATAAATATACAATGCATACGTATATGCACACAATGCAAAATATGACTCAGCCTTCAAAAATGGAAATCTTGCCACCTGTGACAACATAGATACACCTGGAAGGAACCATGTTAAATTGAAACAGGCACAGAGGCACAGAAAACACTGTGCCTGTCATGCCAGCCTTTTAGGAATTTAAAGCAGTAGGATCAGGACTTCAAGGTTAGCCTGGGCTGTTATCTAGCAAGGTATAAATAGTGGATATTTTTCTTTTCAGATTTTGTTTTGATTTTCCTGGAGTTTTGTGTTGATAAAGAGAGAGAGAGAACATGAACTTGAGTGAATAGGGTGATGGGAAGGATCTAGAGGAGTTGGAGAAGGAAGACTAATAAAACCAAACTACACTATAGGAAAATAATTTAATCTCAATAAATAAAAACAACCAGAAAGTGCATAGTCCTCGAGAAACGATTAATGAGTGATCTGATATGCCGAAGGAGATTGAAATAGTCTAACTTACACTTGTGGACGCTGGGATGATAGTTGCAGGGGCAGAGGTGAAACACACACTGATCAAAAAATGCAAACTAATTTGGAGAAAAATAAGATATGGACTGAGTGTGTGGCTCAGTTAGTAGAGTGCTTGCCCAATGCACACAAGACCCTAGGTTTGATCATCAACACCACATAAAGCAGGCAGTGGCTCATGCCTGAAATAGTAGCACTTCAGCTGTACAGGATCCCAACTGAAAGTCATATTCAGCTGTGAGGTGAATTCAAGGCCAGCCCCAGGTGTATGAGATTTTGTAATAAATAAACAAATGTATTAATTATCAATTATCAGCATTTATGTAAAAATATTGAAACACTTAATGTGTCATATTTTAGATTCTAGTTGACAATGTCATTGTTTATTTAATGGTTGCCAAGGTAATTTATTCAAGTGTTCTCAACAATATTCATATACACAAAATGGTGCCGGGCAGTGGTGGTGCACGCCTTTAATCCCAGCACTTGGGAGCCAGAGGCAGGCGGATTTCTGAGTTCGAGGCCAGCCTGGTCTATACAGAGGAACCCTGTCTCCAAAAATCAAAAAACAAAACAAACAAACAAACAAAAAAACCCAAAATGGTTACTATATAGATGAGATTTTATATATGCTTGATTATAGTAAATATTTCACAATGGATATACAAAAGCATCACACCGTACATTTTAAATCTAAAGAGAGATATTGCAACCTCCACTTTAAGCACATGGAGGCTGGGGTATAGCTCAGTGGTTGAGTGCTTGCTTGACATCCGTCCCAAGTGACAGTTAATACTATCAAACTGACAAGATCTGCAACTATGGAGGAGACAGATATCTGGACATGCTGGAGAGGGAGTTTGTAGGTTGGGTTCGTTTAGGTGGGTAAACCCATATCAAATATAGCTGACACAGTTCTAAGTGATCCTGGACTAAATAGAAAGAAACGGATCTAAGCAACAGCATTTGTCACCTGTTGGACTGTGAAAGGCCGTCTGTGTTCTTGTTGAGTGAGGCTTACCCCGGAGACCCAGTGGAAAAATTCTACAAGGGACAGAACAGTAAATCTATGCCCACAGACACAGACGCTTGACACCACAACCCCTCACTCCATTATCCTGTGGCTAGACAATGCCCCACGCTCCCAGTATTCTGGCTGGATTCCACCCCCACAGTCACCTGACCACAGCCAGGTATGCCCTGCCCCTGGGAACAGAAAGGTAGCCCAGCCCCCTATAAAAGGGTCTACTTGACCTCTCCTCTCTCTCCTAACCTCTTTATCTTCTTTTTTATAAATATTTTTTATTAGATATTTTCTTTACTTACATGTAAATTTCTCCTTTCCCAGTTTCCCCTCCAACAAACAAACAAACAAACAAACAAAAAGAACAAGAACAAACCCCTGTTGCCTCCCCCCTCCCCATGCCCGCCACCCCACCCTCTCCCACTTATGAATGTTCTAACCTCTTAATCTTAACTTCTTGTTCTTTTCTACTCTTTACCCTCACCTCTTGCTCCCTCTCTCCCCCTCCCTCTCTCCTCTCTCCATATGGCCATGGCTGGCCTCTCCTCTCTCTCTCTCTCTCTTTTCTATAATAATATAATAAATGCCTTAAGACCATGGACCGCCTCCTTTCATCTAGACTCACTATGCTAGAGCAATGGATAGACCTTCCCCTAAAGAGCCACTTCTAATCTCCCACAGGAAGGTCTTGCAGCGTTTCCAGCTTCAATACCAGACCAAGGACTCTCGCTCACTCCACGCTCAGGGCAGGAACCACCAGGAGCCCCCTTTTCTCCTCGCCCCTTTCTCTCTTCGGACCGGCTGACTGAGCTGCCTCCAGGGCCTCCACTTTATTCTCAGCTCTTCTGCAGTATCCAGCGGTTTCTGGGATACCCAATACTGAGAACCCACAGGCTTGCTCCCTCTTCACCCCTGCGGACTGTGGGTTACCCTCCTACTCCTTTTTTTCCCCAGCGCCTGGAATGGCTCCCGACTAGTGGTAGCAAAGGCAGAACAAGCTAAAACACATCAGAACTGGTCCTGGTCGAGCCAGAGGTCTGGAACCCCAAAGACCCAGTGGGTGGCAATTTCTGCCTGCATGGGACAGAAGGTGTTCGACCTCGCCTCCTGGACCCCTGGCTCCTATTGCAGTTACAGCCTTCCCCCTCCCCACAGGAGAGGTGTATGATATTGGTCACGTATTAGCAGCACCAAGCCTTGCTACATACAAATAAGTTTTCACCAAGCTCTCAGTCCAAACCAATGGGAATAACCTGCTGTCGAACCCTGAGTCACCCCCAAAACTGTATATAAATCCTACCCAGGGAATTAAAGGTGTGAAAGAACTACTCCATCATCTGAGCCTTTTGTTCCAAGAGTTGTAACACTTGGGAAGAGATCTGTTCTTCCAAAACTCAGCCTGAAGCATTACTCACTGGCTAGTTGGCCTCTCATCGATCCAGCCCAACCCAACTCAGTGCAGGGCAGCATGGAGTGAGTGAGTGACCTGGAAGGCATGGCAGAGATAGAGGTGAAGCCAACTGCAGCAGCAGAAGTGACTTCTCCTCCCTTCGCCGGAACTCTTGCACCAGGCCAGGCCAGAGATCTCCGTGGAAAGTCTCTGGTACACAGGCCCACAGTCACTATCTGCTTCCTAACTGTAGATACAATGTGAACAGCCACCACAAGGTCCTGACACCACGATTCCCTGCCTTGATGCACTATGTCCTCAATATGTGAGCCAAAGTCAACCCATCTTTCTTTAGGTTGGCTTTGTCACAGCATTGAGAAATGTAACATGCCCAGCATCACAAAATGGAGGAGGAACAGAGATGGAGGGAGAGATGGGGAGAGGGAGAAGGGGAAAGGGGAGAGACAGAGTCAGAGAGACAGATGGAGAGAGAAACAAAGGGGAGGGATAGAGGGGAGAGGGGGAGGGGAGAGGGTGACAAAGAGACGGGGGGGAGGAGAGAGAGAGAGAGAGAGAGAAAGTGAGATTGATAGAGAGAGAAAGTCAGGTAATGCTGCTAAATCTAGACAGAAGATGCCAGCAGACTTTTCAGATTCATACAAATCCAAAGGCTAAGTTGTTTGACTTGGCTGTTCAGCATCAGGTTCGGTATTAACTGGTAGTTCTTGGAATCAGCATCTTGTGCCTTTACTATCTGATGTCAGATGGTTATGAATCCCAAATAAATAGGAAACTTATTACTGTCATAATCTCAGTTAATTCAGAGGCTTTAATAAATTTTCAGTTAGCTCTCCCTTTCTTAGGATTTCCTTAACACTAAACACACATTCATGAAACAAAATTTTAAAGCCTTTCCATTAATGTATTGTCCTACTGAATCCAATGTAAAGCATATAAATCATATATATATACATAGATAGATAGATAGATAGATAGATAGATAGATAGATAGATGGAGGGGGAGGGGATAGAGAGAGAGAGTATGATCTCATGCCTCCTCTTTTCATACCTTCTTCGGTAAAATGTTGAAAGCTATGGGTTTTTTTTTCCTACATATTGAGGCAAATAAAATTTTATTGATTGACAAATAAGTATGTAAATTTAAGGTGTACAATTGTTTTTTTTATTCATATATATTGTGACCTATTTACCACAATCAAGATTGACAGGATGGGTGTGTGTGTGTGTGTGTGTGTGTGTGTGTGTTCTACATATGTAAAACCTTTAAAGTCATGGAGAAGTAGAAATGAGCAGTCCCTCAGGAAGATGCTGCTGCAGTATTGCTCCTTGGGATGAGGGTTCCTTGAAACTGAAACCCATCTACCAGAGAATCCCCACTTCTCTACTCAGATGGAAACAAGGAAGCCATTGGGACCCAGCTGGTTTTCTGGCTATGGCACTTCTGCTCTGCAAGTCAAAGGGAAAGCTACAAATAGTGAAATGTTTGCTGTCAAGAGGAAAAGAGAGGTTTTATGATTCTGGGAAAACTCTAGGTAATGAGGGCAATCCTAGATGACAGATTCCACTCAGGAAAGCATAAGCTTGTAACCTCCCAAGGAGGGACGTGATCCCATTCTGTGGCACTTGAACCTATCTAAATGGAAACAGGCTGTCCCATAAAAGCAATACAGATTCAACACACAATGGCTTTTTTGATGTGGATTTACTATCCTGTAGGGCCCTCTAGGGACTGAACTGCAATCATAGAAACACATTTCAATCAGACCCTGAGGTGAACCCCAAACGTTCAGACTGTGCAGACTCACTCTTGCCATCAACAGCTCTTCCTCAATGTGTTTTTTTGACTTCGTCCTCTGGGTGCAAGGCTAATATCTGTGGGGTAAAGGAAGGAGGAATCATTATATAGTCTTAAAGGATTATTACTCTTTTAGCCGAGAGCAGCTATCATGGGACGGAAGTCTTGCAATCACCACCATCTTATGACAGCTTGCACTGTGATGAAATCAGCTTTGGTCCTCTGCTGGAATGAAGGATTAGCAGAATTGCAGGCACTGAAATGACAATTTGATGTAAGCTTATATTTTCTGCAGTTTGACAGCCAAGAGAATGGTTGGCTCTGTATGTCCCCAGAGATGCCCAGTAGAATGCTTAATACAGCCACGTGGAACAGTATTTGCTCTAATAGACAGCTCTTCTTTATTATATACAGGATGCTACAAACAAATTATAATTGCTGCAAAACTAAAAGATTATAGATCAGAAGTACAGGTCATTAATGAATGGAGCTGACTGGTGGCCAGAGCTGGTGGTAATATTTACGCGCACCTAATCTTTAAAAGCTTTCTAAGGATATTTTAGATTGCTGATAGGTCAGCATTCCGCTTTGTTTCATGGGGAAATGAAATTTTAACTTAAGTAGGAACAATATTTCACCCTAAAAATGTGCAATAGAGAAGGTTCTCCTATTCATTTGCTCAGCACTAGCCTAAGCCTCCAGTACTCATGAAGTTCAGCCCACGTAAACACTAGGGAAGATAATTCTAAGCATTCTTGTCTATATCTTGTTTAGAGTGAATCTTCTATATTATAAATAATGTGGGGGAACTGACTGATTCATAATTTTGTCTATGTGGTCTGAGTGACTGGGAAAAATAAAGAATAGTGTTTCTTTTTAGATAAGCATGGTCACATTCAGGGATGATGAAAAGAATGTTCTCTCTATGTCTCTTTCTGTCTCTGTCTCCATTTCTGTCTCTCTGTGTGTCTGTCTCTGTCTCTCTGTCCCTCATTGCCTCCCACCCTTCCTCCCTGTCCCCCTCTCTCCCCGCCTCCCTCCTTCCTCTCTCCCTATCTTGAGTATGTCCATGATGTACATGTGGAGGCAACTTTAGAAGTTGTTTCTCACCTTCCAGCTTGTCCTAAAGCAGAATTTCATTCTTTCTGCTGTCTCCCAAATCATTCCCTTAGGAATACTAGAATTACAGATGTGTGCTACTACATCTAGCTTTTGATATGGGTTCCAAGAATCCAAATTCAGATTGTCAGAGTTGTGTATCAAGCACTTACCCACTAAGCCATTTCCCCAACCTTGCTCTCCTTTCTCAAGCTACACATTAATCCTCTAATGCTTCCAGCATCCTGAGATATGGTAGTTCACAGGGAATGTCACTATCTATAGATACACATACACATTTGGATACCCATGAACTACATACTGATTGTAATGAATTTTGGATTGCTAAACAGATACCAGCCAAAATGAGCATTTGACCTTATACTACAAAAGTCATATTTATATTTATGACCCCTGAGCCTATAAGTTTCTTCTTAATAAGGTCTTCAGCAGTGGTTTCAACAGCAGTAATTCCAACATACAACTTTTAAATTTTCATTGAAAAACAGAAAGCTAAGTACATACCCTAACAAAACGCATTCCATATTATACAAAAGAAATATTAATTAGAGATTAATCTGGTGTTACACAAATTAATTATTTATTGCCTATGTCATTTATTCAAGCCAGTACTATTTATCAGGCACCTCCCATAGTTGATATCAGCTAAACTTGTAAGTTGAACCCTTATATCACACATGATAAACTTTGTAGGACAAATAAAAATCGTATTCAATATGGATCATGTGGATGTTAGACAGGCTGGGGAATGTGGAGTAGAGAAAGCCAGCACTTCTACAGCTGAGTAGCCTAGATCAAGTCCATAGAACTGTCAGGACATCAAAGTACATAGGGATAAATTAGTAGAGGGATGTGGAGATGGCATGATGTCACACTCAAAAGGAATTGAGAGCAATGGCAGTAGCAGAGAAAATTAATCCTCAGCTTCACATCACAAGGCATCATGGATTATGGGGACACTTATTACTGAAAAAAAATCAACTTCTGATTATTTGTTTAACGCTACAAGACTTGTGGGGTCTCCAAGTACGTGGCCACTTGGCATGTATCCAAAGATAAATCATGGCTCCTGTGCTTGAGACTATGGCAAACCAGGCAGTCAGGAGAGATGCAGAATAAAGAATTCTAATAAACGTGAAAGTGAAACCAGGTATGTGAAAAGTGTGACCGCCATTGGATGTGTCACAGCTCTTCTTATGTCTCTGTCCCCCGCTGGGCACCCACAGAGTGTCACTAGTAAGGATCTCAGGGTGCCCTATAGAGATTTCACCCAGGCCCCGCCCATCCTAGTCTGCTGTCAGCCAACGAGGCTAGGGTAGCAGAAAGCAGTCATTTCTACTAGCTGAAGACTCTAAGAGTCTAAGATTCTAAGATGCTCTGAGCATCCCTGTGGTTCTGATGAGACTTCCCTGAGGTTTGAGGACACCTCACTCTGCTCCCCTTTGTTCTCCTTTTCCCTGTTGCAGACACTATTCTCTGAGTGTAGTCTGAAGGCTCTACCTCCTCACTCTGGCTTGTTTGGCTTTGTTGGGAGAGGATGTGCCTAAACCTTCAGTGACTTGATGTGCCAGGCGGGGGCGGGGGGGGGGGATACGCAGCAGGATACCCTCTCAGAGGAGATCGGAGGATGGGGGAAGGGACTATACAAATAAATTAATGGGAAAATCGATATCCTAGTACCATATAACTCTAAACCATTTAAGTTTGGACAGTTGCCTTTTAGACATGTCTTTATGCATGCAAACATATAATATGGCATGTAAATATTATACCATTATTCAGTCAGTCTTGGACTCTCATTACTGTCCCTATTTTCTTTACTTCATTCCTCCTCCTTTGCTCCCCCCTTCTCTTTCCTCTCCTTTTTCCTTCCTTCTCAAAGATTGGCATTGCTACCATATTTTCCCCTTGTTACTTGGATCCCTAGTGTGACAGTTATGTATCCCTGTGGCCTGTGCTTCAGACTCCATGACATCACTTGGCCAGGGAAGCCTAAGCTCTGCTTGAAGATCTAGCTACTGATCCTGCGTGTTCTGTCTTCAAGTCTGGACCTTCGTTGGCTACTGTTAGATGAATTCTGAACTGTTGGAATATTCTGACTGATGTTACTTTTTTGCATATTGCATTCTTGAGTCATATGGTAGTAGTTTAAAGAGATAATTATGCTAGCAGCAGGATTTCTAGAGAAGCCTGCTTTTATTCTGCATGGTTGAGGGTATTCTCTTAAACACTAAATGTATTCCTTACGGACAGATTCTCAATAAAAGGCCTGGTGCTCAAAGGCTCAGGTGCACTCCCCTGGCTGGTAACACCTCAGAGCAGGGCTTCACATGATTTCTGAGAAAATTAAGTGCATCCATGTGACTCCACTGGGCGAGAACATCTGCAGTTTGCACCTGGTTTCTCATGGACTCTGCCCCACGGGCCTTCTGTCTTTCTGATTTAATACAACCCTGTCCTTGCAATAAATGACAGCTCTGAGGACAATAATTTTTCTAAGTGTGGCCTTGAGCATGCCATACTCAGGCTCCATTGTTCGCATCTTTCACCAGGTGCTGTTTTCACCATGGCCATCGATTCTACAGTGCAGCCACCTTCCTCCCTACAGATCCTGCTTTTGATTTGATGGTTTTTTTTCCTCCTGCAAAGTGTGTGAAGTGGGTCTCCTTCCTCCAGATTAAGGGGGACCATTTTGTGTTTATTCAATTTTATCAGACTGCAACCAGAGAATGATTTCTTTACATTTTTCATTTTTGAAAATGTGCTGGTTTTGTCTGTGGACAAATACTTTGATAATGTAACACTATATGTGTTTATCATTTATCATTATGTGAAACCACTGCAGCAATGTCTACATTCTTCAGACACTGACTCTCTGCTGCTTCCCACAAGACAGCAGAAATGAAATACATTCAGAATTGTTTTATTTTTCTTTAATTTTCTCTAATCCTCACAAGTCCCAGGTTTGACTTGATTTCATTTTGTATTTACTTATTTCTTGTGTATATGTGTGTGTGTGTATGCATGCGTGTGTATGTGTGCATGTGTGTGTGTGTGCACAAGTGCATGCACGCGTGTATGCTGCTGCATGTACACTCACGTTTTGCCCACATATGTTGATATATACCTCATGTATTCCAATGCCCATGAA
>JADRCD010226391.1:0-20184 GCA_019843815.1 Montemys delectorum
AAGCTGGCTGCAGTGCGCCTTTAATCCCAGCACTCAGGAGGCAGAGGCAGGCAAATGAATCTCTGTAAGTTCATGGCCAGCCTGGTCTATGGAGTGAGTTCCAAGACAGCCAGAGCCGTTACACAGAGGAACCCTGCCTCAAACAAGCAATCAAGCAAACAAACAAACAGAAAACAATAACAAAAAACAGTAAATATCTCTTTGGGGTCATTTTTTTCCCTAATTCTTTTTATGATACAAGATGTGTCTTCTGAACTCAGAGATTAAAGGCAGGTCAAAAAAATCCTGGAATTTTTACATCTTTTGCTTAGAGGATAAAACCTGCTTCCTCCCTATTTCCTCTCTATTTCCTCCCTATTTCCTGTCTATTTCCTCCCTATTTCCTCTCCCTGCCTCACAAACTCTGCTTCTTTATGTAGTTCTTCACAGCACGGGAATGTTAGATTAGTACAGCTGATGCATGCTGACATGCAAATTTTGTTTGTGCTTACAGCAACATATTTCACTCCGTATGATAGTCTGATTCTTTTATGTGTTTGTCTGTAGATTACAGATATCGTAGTACCACGGCCAGACACTAGCCTGATTCTAAAACTAGAAAGTAACCATGTTAAAATTAGAAACTACTTTCTAATGGAAGCAGTGCTGGGTTTGGTCGGAAAAAACAAAGTTTTAACACCAATTTATTGTTTGTATTATTTATGCATTTATGAACATGTTTTCTCATCTATGAAAACAAAATTCCTCAGAGTACATACTAAGACCCAAACCGCAGGGCATAGTGCCTCACGCCTGTAGTACTAATAGCCGAAAGGCTGAGTTAGGAGGAGTTTTAAGAACTCCAGATCAGCTCGGCTACACAAGGAGATCCTATCTCAAAAACAAAACAAAACAAAAACAAAAAAACAAAACAAAGGCAACACAAAAATAACAACAATAAAACCCACAACAGGAAAAGCATAAAAAAAAAAAATGTGGAAACTCCCAGCAGTATACTTGCTTGTGATAGAATGGGTGCCTAACCACTTGCTCATCTTTCTATCATACCCTACAGTGATACATCAAAACCATTTTAGGTATGTAGTTAGGGCTCAGGAGAGATGACAATTGCCTTCATGTATATACGCAGCTGAAAAGACCCAGGTGCCTGCTTATGAACAGCCAAGATTACTAGAATGCTGAACGTTTTTCATCTCCATTAAATTTTATTGTATGACCCCTCTGGTAACTTGAGTCCTCCAAAGGATCAATAATGTCAGTGTAACTATCAGCCTTTAGGAAACATGGCGGTGACCCACAGGCGGGAATGGTGCCACCCCTGGCTTGGTGGTCCTTCCTGGGTTCTATAAGAAAGCAGGCAGAGCCAGGTGGATAGTGGCGCACACCTTTAATCCCAGCACTCAAGAGGCAGGTGGATCTCTAAGTTCAAGGCCAGCCTGGTCTACAGAGTGGGCTCCAGGTCAGCCAGGGCCACACAGAGAAACCCTGTCTGTTCTGTGTCCTCTGTTTTACTGAGAGCGGCTGCTTAGGAAGATCATGAAGAAGTTCGTTTTACAGCAGCATCTTCATGCCTCTTCTCTGTGACTTCCGCTTCTCCTCACCCCATCTTACCTCACCACTCAAAGCAACTCTGGTGTGGAACGTGAGACTAACACCCTTGGCTAATGTCCACTCTATGGTTTGTTAGTATGTCCTAGCCATGAAGTAAGATCCTCTCGGATGCAGTTTTGAGTGTGAGCAGGAGCCCTCTCTGGACTGTCACGAAAGGCTGGCTTCCATCTTCTTCCCTTTCAGTCAGCAGGCCCTTCTCTTGCTAGCGAATCCTGGCTTATTATCTCTCGCCATTTCCACCCTTCTGATCTAGTTACCCTACCCTGAAGCTGCTTTCCCAGAGACGACCAGACATTCCCATTTATGTTGGCGACACAGAGAGGCCTGTGTTTTGGAATCTGGATCAGAGCGGCGTCCGGTTAACTAATATCAACGTGGTTCCCTTTGGAATATGGCAACAGGTCAGAGATCTGTTTGTTTTCTTACTATGCTTTCTGAGGTGACATTCAAATGTATAGAATGTGGCCCATGTTGTTGGTACATGAGATACAATGAATACAACCTGTATTGAAGCTTCAGTTTTGGACCTAACTGTCCTTGCTCAAAGCTTTCATTTCCACTTGGCAAATGTATAACCTTATAAAACGGGCTAATAAACCTAGTCCCAGATAAGTTTTTCATCTCCTTTAAATTTTGATCTGACTTGCTAATTTTTTTCAAAATGACAGTATTTTCAAATACGTAGGCCACGCTGACCTACATAATTGTTTTATTGTTGGGTTGCAGGTGGACAAAAGTCTCCGGTTCATGATCTTGATGGATGGCGTTCATCCTGAGATGGACACATGCATTATCGTGGAGTACAAAGGTACCGTCCTATCTCCGAAAACAATGGAAAGGGAAATGCACCATGGGTAGGAAAGAGGATGTCCAAAACTTCATTCCATGTTCATCTTCTGTCTCCACTTTCAGAGAACACAGTACATTGTGTTCTTGTCTTTGGAAAATGAACCTTTTAGATGTTTTTTTTTTTTTCAGATGAAAACTTGGCAATAATTAGGAGTCTATGACGGTAGGCACATTGCTTTTAGCACAAGGGAACTGATATTTACATGGTTTTAAGACTATTGTTAATTTATTGTTGAATAAACATCATAAATCCCTCTCATCGTGTCACTGGGTATAGCGATATACTCCTCTGATTGCAGCAGTGAGGAGGCAGATGCAGGAAGAAAAGGAATTCAGGGTCATGCTCTGACAAACAGTTCAGGCCAGCCTATAGACAGCTCTCTAAGACCCTGTCTTAAAGGGCAAAACAGAGAAGAGCGAAACAAAACAAAGAAAAAGGAAAACAAGAAATTATCACTAGAAAATTTCATCATGAGTGAAGCAAGGCCTTAGTTATCCAGTAATCACTTAGAACACAATTGTACATAGATTTTTGCCAGAGATAAAGACATCTGGATTGAGCTGACTCCTTAGCTTCGACATCTGGAGACAGTTAGGAGAGTCTTCTGTGATCTGCAGTGAAATTAGACCGATGGTCATCATGAAGTACCTAGGACCCAGCCAGCCAGAAGCATGAACTACTTTACTTAGAAATTAGAATAGTCTAAGATTTTAGGATATTTGTTTGCTAGATTGTTTGTTTGATCCAGTAAACTGGATTGGTTTGGGATGTGCGCGCACATGCGTGCGTGTGTGTGCGTGTGTGTGTGTGTGTGTGTGTGTGTGTGTGTGTGTGTGTGTGTGTGTGTTGGGGGATATACCAATTCTTCTGTAATCAACTGAATTAGATTACATAGACTGCACTGGACAAGCTTGTTGGCTTGATCATTCAAACCAGAGCATTTGAGATTACATGTTATCTCCCCACAGGTCATAAAATACTCAACACCGTGGACTGCACCCGACCCAATGGGGGAAGGCTTCCTGAGAAAGTTGCTCTAATGATGAGTGATTTCGCTGGAGGAGCATCAGGCTTTCCGATGACTTTCAGTGGTGGAAAATTTACTGGTAATGGTTTATATCCTAGTGATACTGAGCATTAGGCATGCTGCTTGGATGGATGCTTCGAGAATAAGTACAAAGATGCCTGGCATACAGTACCTGCTCAAAGGAATCAACCTTGTGAACAACAGACGCGACGAACGGAGGTTTCAGAATTCAAGGGTGGAGTGCATGGGGACCGCTGAGATGAACGAGCATCTCTGGGAGGGAGTATCTAGGAGAAGCTAAGAAAAACAGTCAGTGAGTATCAGAGTGGAGCACAGAGTGGGACAAGGAAAGGATGTGATGAGTAACTCTGGCCTCCGTGCTTTTAGGATGAGGTCAAGAATGTAGTGTGTGGGACTTGGTGTGGCTGCTTCCTAATGGGTCCTGTGGCGTACTTGTAGGTGGTACATGCAGAGCAGGGCATTCTACAGGGTAGATTCTCACCCAAGAGCTCTTCTGCTCTGGATTCAAGGGTGATGCCAGGTTTTGTGTAAGGAGAGTATATATATCTGAGACAGTTCATTCAGTTTTGTATCTTTGTACCACCTATCTGATCCTGGATGCTGCAACTCTAGATCCTGTTTAATCCTAGACTTCTCTGACCGGTTGCCTCCCAACATGCTCAGTCAGCCTTCTTTGCTGCCTGCTCGAGTCCTCAGGCTAGCACTCCTGGCCTATTCCTGGCCCAGCTTGTTACAATGAATATTTTCATTCCCTGGAGGCCTCTTGTTGCTAAACTCTGCATGACCATCAATTTCCCAATGGTCTCAATTTGGCGACTGTCTGTTTCCTGACTGCCCTGTCTACCCCACCCATCTCAGCACAGACACTCCCTAACTGCTCCGTCTAAGGCTGTCCATCCACTCCACCGTCTTCTGCCCTGCTGTGCTGTTCATATCACTTTATATAACGATTTATACAATTTATTTCTCCTTTTAAAACTTGCTTCTCTCACTAAGAAAGAAGTTCCTTGGGAGAACTTCCCTTTTATTGTTCATAAGATTTACAGTCTAATTCACTATTGTATGCTTAGTGCCCTAGAGAACATTAAAAGTATGTAATAAACACTGAGCAGAGGGTGGAGGGGGAGAAAGAAAATGAGAAGGAAACTTTATGAGATGTCTATAATGACAGAGGAGGAGGCAGAAGTCAGGTAGTCTACTCAATTCTGTAAGTGGTGGGCAGGGCTTGGCTCCTGAGTGTGACTAACATCTGTGCCTATGATCTCAGTAACTGCGAGTTGTCAGGTTATAAAAAATACATTTCTGTTTCATAGCGTACCAGGCAATAGTACACACTAGTAAAAGGTTAATGACTGTATGAGTTACAGAGCATAGAGAATGGACTTACCTACAAAGGAAGGCTATCCCCACTGAGCCCTGTATTCAGCTAGAGTCCCCAAATATAGAACAAGCAAGAAGCGAGCTTGGAACCTGTGGCTAACCTGGTAAACAATCAAAACTCCCTAAGTCAAGCTGAGGACACAGCTCCAACAATGTCACAGGGATTTATTCCGCTCTGTCTTACTTGCCTCTCCATTTTGTTTTCACTTGAACAAGTCCCTTTCAAGTAGAGCAAGATTTATTAAACTTTTCCATTTGTGATCCTTTGGCATCAGAGAAATTTTTATGCCACCCTGGGCATATAAATATAAAACATTGATATAAAAATCAAGTTTTTACTGATAATACATTATAAACAAATTCTTTTAATTCTAATAAATTATAAAATAATTCTTTACTATATATAATTTAGTATTTACTAAAGATAAAAACAAATTTGTGTGCTACAAAATGGATGTACTTATTTATTTATATAAAGAATTAAATCTTGGGTGAGCATTCAATACAGTAGGAAGTGAAGTATCTCAAACAGTTTTCAAAGTTGATTGATATTTTGATTTTATGATCAATTCTGAGAATTCTGTTTACATAAATATATATTAATATACAGCAGAATTATGTTTAGGGCCATTTCATAAACTTTTAGAAATTCAGTCCTGATCCCCAGTTAAAATTCACTGAACTATGAACTTTTGTTAAACTCAAGTCTGCCACGGGCCGGCCAGTCTGGGCCTCCCTCAACCCGCGGGGGGAACAGGGTCCTAGTCAGGTAGACAAGGCGTTGGCGAAGAAGTGACAAACAGACACAGACACAAGGGAGTGCTGTAACTGAATGCAATTTGTACAAAGTAGAAATCAGGCTTATATGGTATACAGAGATCAGGGCAAACTACAGAAGTCACGTAGGCAGGACATGGCTACATCAAGGTCAGTGAGATCAAACAGCCAGGTGCAAGGCGGAGGAGCAGTGGTGTCCTTCTTCTTGGGCTATTCTGGCAGCCCCAAGATAAATTCTCAGGGTTTGTCTGAGGCAAGCAGTTGAGGGTCCTTGAGAATAACCTTGGCTATAACATAGATAATCAATGAGGGAAGCCCTATAACTTCTCTCTAGTTAGTAAAACAATTATGCCTAGTGTGGGACTGTTCTGACAATTAGTGCCTAACTGCTATCTCTACTTTGTGGGACTGCTCTGATGATTTGTGCCTAACTGCTATCTCTACCTTTGGAGACACTCTGTTTGATAAGACAGCTCCCTTGTAGAAATTCCAAGCTAACTACAGCTTGGAAATCAATTAGGATTATTGAAACACTGTGAAGGCCAGGAAATAATGTTCAAACTCAGTGTTAGCTATAACGAAATATTTCTTAGGCTACCTTTATGCCTGAATAAAGAAAACGTGCAGATCTCTCCACAGACTCAGCAGAGACCAATCTGGAACACGTCCAAGTTAGGAGACGCCCACAGCTGACTGAAATCCCCAGGAGACAAACTCCCTTTGGAGTCATAATGCCTCTTGTCCATGATCAGGTTTTAACCCTGATACTGTAGACCTACTGGGGTAGACGAGTGCATGCAGCACAAGTCAACAACTCAAACAGCAATTTTAAAAATAAAAGATTCTAGCACAGTGCAACCCAGTGATACATTAATTTGAAATATCCTAAGGGAGGATGATAAGAAAATAGGAAGACTTTTTTCCATAAGTAAACCATTCTGTTTCTGTAAGAGCAGAAAATGGTGCCTGTGTGGTAAATCATATAGTTTGTAGCATATAGTAGTTTTAAATGTGTGCCAAAGGCACACATAAATGATTGCTGTTGTGTTGCATGACAACATGTATAGTATAAAGCACTCCTGTTGGAGGCTCAGAACCTTGGCTGCAGAGATATTACATGATACCCAATGAAGTTACAAGACCCAGCACAGGCAAGTGGTACCATTCATTATGTGTTTTATTTTGAATTAGCTTGTGTTAGCTGGATTCTCTGAAAACCGACTGCTGTTGATTTTCTTGTGTCCTGCGCACTTACACATCCCCATGTGGAGTTAGAACCCAGCTTAAGAAGGTGGGAACAAGGGCATTCACTTTCCAATGACCTCTGAAGAGAGGATACTAACCCCAAATCTGTCATTGCAGAGGAATGGAAAGCCCAGTTCATTAAGGCAGAAAGAAGAAAGCTTCTGAATTACAAAGCTCAACTGGTGAAGGATCTGCGGCCTCGAATCTACTGTCCATTTGCTGGGTACTTTGTGGAATCTCACCCATCTGACAAGTAGGACTCAACATTTCATTCAATATTTTTACATATGAGTTAATGTCTGTCAGATGAATGCCTTTGCTATATGGCAATTATGCAATGAGAAAAAGATTGCGAGAATCCAATCTCTCTCTGTCTCTGTCTGTCTGTCTGTCTGTCTGTCTGTCTGTCTCTCTCTCTCTCTCTCTCTCTCTCTCTCTATCTCTATCTCTATCTCTATCTCTATCTCTCCCCCTCTTCTCCTCCTCCTAACCTGTACACATACTTTTCTGTTGTACAATGACCTGAGTCTCATAAGGTGAGAGTTCACCTGTATGACCTCAATTTATTACCTCTGTAAAGATGTTCTCTCCAAACAAAGGTCATGCCCTTGTGGAACTTTGGTATATATCTAATATATCTTTTCTGAGAGGGACAGACCTCAACCTGTACCAAGTACTTACATTAAAATCAAAGCTTTACATGACTTGTCAATAACTACCATTTTATTTATTTTCTAAAATAATTGATGTGCAAAATATTTTTTATTGTTACTAAATTTTTTCACAATAATATGTGTGTGTGTGTGTGTGTGTGTGTGTGTGTGTGAAGTATGTGAGCACACATACATGTAGAGGTCAGAGGACAACTTTAAGGAGTCAGTTCTCTTATTTATACAACATGAGTCCTGGGGATTAAATTCAGGTCATCAGGACCGGAAGCCATTGCCCTTGTACTCAGAACCATCTTGCTGGCCTAAGGCTTGTTTCCAATCAGCAACATCACACTTGACTGAAATATTCCAAGTCAGGACTGAAGCATACTCTGTTAGTGTGGGTACTTTAGTGTCAGTTACGCATGTGGTATTCCTTTGACATTGATGTTTACATCACAAGTTGAGGCAGAATGAGCCAGCTTACTTCCAGACAAACAACTTTAGAAACCCATATATTTTGTTTCAAAAATCAAATGAATTCTGAAGGAATGAGACAATGTTCGTGATGTGTATTTGAATAGTACACAAAGATAACTTTTCTTGTACTTGATTTTGGTATTAGAAAACCTTTAAGTATAGCTTGACCAACAAACATATAAATCTAGTTTTGAACCATAATAAGTTTTATATCGTCTAGATATAGATCAAGTATTTCTGATAGAAATTACTGTCTTAATTGATATAACCTAAATATACAAAATATGTGAAATATGCAAAACAGGATATATAAATCAACTAATATATACATATATATATCTTAATTTAAAAAATTAACTGAGTGAGTGGGGAGTTGGCTCACCCGATAAAGCACTTGCAATATATTCTTAAGGACCCGAGTTTAGATTTCTAGCATTCATGTCAAAAAACAGGTTATGACAGTACATGCTGTAATCCTAGTACTAGAGAAATGGAGATAGGAGGATCCCTGGGGCTCAGGGTAGCAGAATCAATGAGTGACAGCATCTCAAAAGATAAGATGGAGAACTGTTAAAGAAGACACCCAATATTGACTTCTGGCCTTTACACACCCTCACACATATGTACCTATATACTCAGGTGCATACACATATAGATACACACAGCATACACACAAGTGACAGAAAATTATATGCACATATCATATAACACTATATACTTTAGTAGAGACTGTAGCAAACTACCTCAGCTATGCAATACTTGGTCATTTTTGATAATATAGCTATGATAGATAGCAGAGAATTTTTTAGATATCTGTAATTTATTTCTATAAACATGAAAATTTTGATTTCAGTAGAATTGCATTCACTTCTGTTTTAGTTACTTTTCTATTGCTCTGACAAAACACCATGGCTCAGGCAATTTAGAAAAGGAAGCATTTGATTGAGTTTATAGTTTCAGAGACATAGACTCCATGATGACTGAGCAAAAGCTTGCTGGAAGGAAGAGCTGAGCTCACATCTTGATCTACAGATAGGAGGCAGAGAGCACCCTGGGATTGGGGCAAGTCTTTTAAAACCTCAAAGCCCTGCTCCTAGCAACACACCTCCTCCAACATAGCCACACCTCCCAGTCCTTCCCAAATAGGTCTACCAACTGGGGACCAAGTACTCAAATATGAGTCTATTGATACCTTTCTCATTCTGACCACCGCACCATCTTAGGTTCCCTTCTCTTTACATGATCATTTCACTAGTTACTCTACATTCGTCATTCATTACACCGAGGAACTGATGTACACTGATGACTCATTGAAGTCTATTAACAGCAGTATAGTCTAGTCAGCTATGAGCCCAGCACAATGTGGCCTAAGGTAGAAGAGTCTTACACTCACTACTGGTTATAAGCAAGCCTAAGGACAGGGGACACGTGTCATGTGTAAAGCTTTGAGCAGCTCTCTATGAAGGTTTGCTAGACCTTAGTTTATGGATTATAGACTAAGTTCATGATTGTAATGTAAATTCATGATTCGTTTTTCCATAAGGAACATCCATATTGACAGAACTAAAGAGCCTTGGGCCACAAAGAAAGTACTGGTCCATTATCCTCCATTCACCTGCGTTCAACATTGAGGGATGAAAAGTGGGTGGGAAGGGTAGAAATGACTGAGGCAGCCAGCCAGACCTTGAGACCCAGGGAAGGCTGGGTCTGATCACAATGAATGGCACAGGATCAGAGGGACCAGCTTCCCCTTCCTGGTCTAAGTTCCTAATTGTGAGAAATGTCCTCAAGGTTCTCTGAGTGCCCCAAATAATGTTTTTTCCTGACACCTATAACCTCAGTACTTGGCAAGCTGAGGTAGAAGGATTGCCAGTTCTAGGTCAGCCAGGGTTATGAAATAAGAGCTTTTCTCAAATCAAACCCACCCAATAACAACCAACAAAGAACAGCAAGAGAAGTCAGAACTCAGTAGCTGTGCATTCAGCCGGTGTGCAACCACACAGCGGTCAGCTAGAACCTGAACTCTGCAGCACCCATGAGAGAATGGAAACCAAATGACAGCTTGACATGATAACGTGTCAGTGATGCTATGGTTTTAATTTTATGTTTACTTGATTATTTGGGAATGGTATCCTGTGATGAAGCTCAGACTAGCCTCAAACTCAAGATTCTTTAGGCTCAGCCTTAAATGCTGAGATTATGAGCAAGTACCACTATGCCACACCCTATGTTTCTGTTTTCTCAAAACCATAGTATCTCTCTCTCTCTACTCAACGATGGTTTAAGAGTGGTGTTGAACACTGGTAAGAACAGGGGGCATTGCTGGAACAGGGGTGGAGTAGGGGTAGGGTTGGAATGGAGGAGGATCAGAATACGCAGGAGAACTTTCTGAGTTTGGAAGGTGTGGTTTCCTTTAGTTCTTTTCTTTTCACTTGCCAAGTCCCCAGGCAACTCTGCTGCAAGTCATGAGGCTTCCTCCATGAAACTCCAGGGGAAAGAAGTCTTCTCTCAGGTTGGAAGGATTTTGATTTCAAGAGAGTAGAGAGAATCCTGTTGCTCTTTCTTTTCTCCCCTCAACTTGCTCCACCTACCTTCCCTGTTTGCTCTTTTGGAGACAGGGTCTGATGTAGTATCCTGGTCTAGTCTTGAACTTGCAACAGTTCTTGCCCCAGCTTTCTGAAGACTCACATGGGCCATGGGTCTTGCTCTGTTGCTGTTTTCTTTCTCTAACATTTAGCCCCAAAGTAAATGGAATTCTTAGAAAGTCCTCCTCCAGTCAGGGAAACCAAAGTGCTGGCTTCTCAGTAGAAGATTATCTTCTACTGATGGATCATTTGACATTGACAGAGAGTAGACACTTGGGAGGCAAGAAAGTACTGGGGAATGTTTCATGGAGGGTACTTACGAAAATGAGCCAGAAGAGCGAGTAAACTCTGGAGCTTGACCCCTAACTGTACATTGTGACCAGAAGCAGGAGACCAAGCCTCTGCAACTGAAGTACAAGAGAGAGCACAACTCAAGCCCCATACTGGTGACTTGGTGGCACACGTGTGGAACAGAGCTGAAAGAGGAACTGAAATTAAAACTGCAGCCTGAAGATGGTGTTTTGAACTTGTAGCATAAACATGACCTGTCTATATTATTTATTAAAATGAAAATCTAAACTTCTGCAGATAGAAACAACACCCGGATCATCATAAAATAATTTCAAAGGAAAAGGATAGGATCAAAAACTAAATATAAAGAAAAACAGGCAAACCTTACCATGTCATGAGAGGAAGCACAATATATAATAGATCCAAAATGACACTGATGCTGGAATTATCAGGGGAAAAAATCAAACATCTATAAATGCCATGTTTCAATAAGTAATAGCAAAATCCCTTGACTGTGTAGACAGAAAGAGAGCTACTCACACAGAGCGAAAATAGTAGAACCAAATGGAAAATTTACATGCAAACTACACAGTCTACAAGGGCAAACACCTGGGAAGTGTTCAAGGGCCTAATGGAATTGAGAATGGCAAGAGGAAGTGAACTTGAAGATAGAGCAACAGAAGCCACAAAACCTATAAACAGGAAGAAAAATATTGTGACAAACAAGAGCAGGGGACCCATGGGACAATGGCAAATGTCAGATATCCACGAAGAAGAGATAAAGACCATGGCACGTAAACAAGAGGAAGAGCGAGTGGATGGAGCCAAATTTAATAAAGGTCATAAACTTAGATTTCAGAAGCACAGTAAAGCCCCAAACAGTATAAACTTGGATCAAAAGAAACCTGGACCCATCAAAACAAAATTACTAAAACATAAAGACACATCAATATCAAATTTCATTACCACAGGAAACAATTCAAATAACTGAGCTTCTAATCAGAATCGGTGATGACTGGAAGGTCGTAGAATTTTAAATGTGTTTACAAGACCAACAGAAGAATTGCATCTAGATCCAGGAAAGATATTCTCAGGGCAGAGAGGAAAGCAGACACTCTCAGATGACAGCAGACCTACCCTAGAAAAACTCACAGGAAGGTCTTCCATTAAAGGGACGTGGTTGTTAGGGAGATCAGAAATGAAAATATCTTGACATATTTAATGGATGGCTTTTCTTTCATTAGATTCTTTAATTTGAAAAATGATATAAAACACCAATGTAGTTATCAGCATATAGAGATGTTATAGATTAAATTGTGTCAAAATTTTCATGATAAAGCACTGAGCCCTGAGTAGTTCAGAATAGAGCTTGTTTGAAAGTAGGGTGTGTACAAAAGTAAGCCAGTTAAAATGAATTCATAAGGGCAGACCTTAATCTAGTTGACTGGTGTCCTTAAAACAAGGCACAATTTGCGTACAGAGACACATGAAGGAAAGATAATATGAGGAGACGAAGGTGAGGTGGCTAAGGAATGGTCATGGTCAGAGCCCAAGCTCAGCCCACAGAAAGAACAGGTTCTGCTGGCCTGTGACTTTTTGACCTTCTAGTCTCTGAAGTGATAAGCAAAACAATATTCCTATTTTTACTTCTGTTCTCTAATCACCACCAGCGTGTCAATTAGAGCAAAATGATTCAACACACATGATGTATTCCAAGTAGATTGTGAGAAGCTAGTATAGCTAGTGTAGAATGTTATAACATTATAATCCCCAGAGCAGCTAGTTTATAAGGGATGTGACTGACCAAAAAGATGTAACAGGCAGACTAAATAGAATACCAAAAGACCTGCAAGTAACCTAAAAGAAGCCAAAGGGGAAAAGGGGTAACAGGAATACAAATAAATGATAGACTGACTCAAGAGATATTGATAATTGTATTAAACATGAATGATCTACAGATTTGTAAATGAAACCATATGGGACCTATTAGAGTAGACTAGCCTCAGACTGAGCAGCCCAGAGAAGTGCCTTTTTAGCACCCCACTCAAGCTTCTATGAAAGTGGAGATAGAATAAAAAGGTGGTTTCTTTTAAAAATAATGAAATTAAACCACTAGATGATAGAGATCGTAATGGATAAAGGAAGGCAAACACTATATCTAGCTACAAAAAAAAAAAAAACCCTGAACAAACAAATCCATTTTAAACATAAGCGCAGAGATAAATTGCTACAAAAAGTTGCTGCAGAAGAAGAAAGGACTGGCTGATGCCAGATGAATGCAGGTTTCAGAACAAGGTATGGGGAACGTAGTAACTAATGTCAGTTCACTCAAGAGACAGAAGAGTCTGCTATGTGTGTGCTTGAGATCAGATCTTTAAATGCACTGATAGAACTGAAGGGGGGAAATGGCAACCCGCAGCTGCCGTTGAAAGCTTCAGGCTTCTTTCAATGTTTGGAAGGCCAAGAATTCAAAGAGTCAGGGAAGACATAGACATCACCCTGTGGGTCTGATTCATAAAGAACTCAGTCCAGGGTAGCAGAACATAGGATTTTTCAATACTAAACATCCACCAAAGAGACCATATCTTAGGTCCCACAACAAACCTTAACAGGGTTCAAACAGAAGTCACATTCAGCATGTTCTGTATGTAGTCTTGCTGGAATTATGCTAGAGGTCAAAGGGACTGCACTGTCTGCAATTGCCTAGAAAGCAAACAGTTTCTTGGTGCCCCCTGGGCCCAGGAGGACGTCTCAAGGAAAGCAAAAGACACATTTTGATGTATGTAACACATGAAAATGTAATGCTGTGATTTGTGGGACATACACAGGGCACAGTAGTGCATACCTATACCTCAGCTAGCAGGGAGACTGAGACAGAGGAAATCCTAGGTCAGCCTAGACAGTTTAGTCAGTGTCTGAAAAAAAAAAGAGAAAAATATAGCAGAAAAAAGAGAATGTGTACGAGGTCCTAGGTTCAATCGCTAGTAGTGCAAAGCTTTTTAAAATGACTTGGGTTAGAATCTATGCTCCTCTGTAAAAAGGGTCTGGGGCTGAAGCCTGGTGGTAGAACCCTTGCAGGGTCGCACACCCATGCTAAGCAATCCCCTAATTTAAATCCTCAGATTTAAAATGTTTTAAAGTTCTAAAGAAAGGGCAAGATAAGCTCACAACAATAACAAAGGACATGAAGAGTCTGTGTCAGTAAGAACTAAGAATGAGAAAGCGTCCTCCGGGTGCGGTAGCTCATACTTGAAACCTCAGCCCTGGGAAAGGGGATGGTCTTAAGTTCAAACTCAGTCTAAGTTACATGAGACACTGTTCCCCAAAACCAAACAAAAATAAAAATGGTCATGACAACATAAACCTTAGGTAAATGGCAAAGAGCAATAAAAACCAAGGGAGTAAGAAGAGACAAGTACTGCCATCAGGAATGACAACTGTCTTTAGATGTCACGGGTGGTAAGAGACTATTAAAGATATACAAAACTAATTCTATAGATAAAAATTCAACAGCCTGCATGAAATAGCATGAATAGTCCTTCTGAGAACTCTGTTCAGTTCTGTGGCCCTCTTTTTGATTGTTTTTGAGTTTTGTTTTTGGTGTTGTTTGTTTAATTTGTTTGTAGTGGGTGGGGAAAGCGGGATACTTTTAGACAGCAAATAAGTCATGGTAAGATGGTTAGTTGCAGGAGCCACAACGACACTAAGAGTTCACAGTGCAGCATCGCTGTCACGGTTAACAGCATTCTTCCATGTTGTGCCTAGTACTGCTTAGCCACCCTGGAAGCCGTATGGAAACTACTTTAAACCTAATCTGTGGGGCAGTGGTGGCGCATGCCTTTAATCCCAGCCCTTGGGAGGCAGAGGCTGGTGGATTTCTGAGTTCGAGGCCAGCCTGGTCTACAGAGTGTAGTTCCAGGACAGCCAGAGCTACACAGAGAAATCTTGTCTCAAAAAGACAAACAAAAAAAAAAACCTAACCGCCTAGTGTTTCCACTATTGGACATTTACTTTTTAGAAATTCAAATCTTTATTCACATAAAACTATATGCAAATAAATAATAGCCATGTTCATAATTACATCATCAACCCACATGACACAAGAAAGGATAAGCAAACTGTGAAACCATAAATTGAAGTTTGTGATCCTGTACACTAACCTTCATGAGTGCCAGGATCACCATGCCTAACTTAGTTTTATCACTTTAAATGCTAACTACAACTTTACCAATATTTAAATCTTGCTTAGTTTAATGTACAATTTATCTGCTTCCAAGACTACACAGTAGTAACTAAATTCCCAGATAGGATGTCTTTATGAGTTATGCCTTCTGATTCACAGTAAGAACTATTATGACATACCAGATTAATAAGTCTAAAGGGCACTGTGACACCAGAAAACACAGTTTCAAAAAGTTATAAACCTTATGATGTAGATTATATGACAACTAAAAAAAAAAAACAAACCTATGAGAATGAAGCACAGACCAGTTATAGTTAAGAGGTGAGAGGCTGAAAGGCAATAAAGCCTAATGCAAGAAAGTTTTGAGAGTGATTCTGACTGGGGCTCACACAAATCTGCATGTGGCTAGAGCCCATGGGACTGTGTCCCACAGACATGAAAGCAATTCAGTCTAAGAATATTTAAAAGTGTAAAGGACAAAGGGCAAACTTGGTAAGTTTTAAGCTAGTATATAAAACATTAGATTTCATTATGACATTTCATCCACATGGATTGTTAGTTTTGGCTCCTGCTTACCCACTCTTGTCCTCTGACTGCTTTCCTTAGCTGCAGCAGGAGATTCTCTTTTACCGTGTTAAGTCCTGGGGATTAAACTAGCTTGGCAGGTTCTGTGGCAAGTCTGTTTACCTGCTGAGCTATCTCATCAACCCCTTTTCTTCTCCTTTAAAGATTTATCTATTCTTAAAAGTTTTTATGTAAGTATATAGCTCCATGTTGCATATATTTACTCAGTGCCCCCACCTTTCCTTTCTTCCCCTCCCATTAGTACCCTAGACAATTTTATTCCTACTTCCATGTCATATATACATATACATGTGTATATATATATATATATATAATTTTACAAACATAATGATTTTTAAAAAGATCCCAAAGCCAAAATAGAATATTTCAGTCATGTCTGTAACACAAACAAATGTGCTAAAATGCATATTTTATAGAGTTCGCAATCTCTTGAGAAAATAAATACCAGGTTTGTAGTATTTGAAACATAATATTACATCTTATTATTTTATTTTAGTTTTTATTTACCTTTTTGTTTTTGAGATAGAATCTTGCTTTGCAGACCAAATAGGCCTCCTGAGTGCTGGGATTTCAGCCATTCACCACCATGTCTGGCTTAATTTTATCATTTTAAGTGCTACACAAAATTTTACCAATGTTTAAATTCTGCTCTTCTAATTTTTTGTTGTTGTTGTTACATATATAGTGTGGTTGACAGTTGTAACACACGTTGACTAAGCTCTAGCAGGGACTTTATGAATGAGAACCCTCTGCTCCATGAAGATCAATTTTAGGACATAACATTTTAGGACTTGGGGGTAAGGGGGAATGTAGACTGCCTATCCTCACCTTTAGATGGGAGTGATCAGGTCTGTGTTTTTATGATTTCACTGAGTAATAAAGGAGCCAGTTTCAGAGATAAATTTTTATGGATGATAATCATTCAAGGATGGCCCTTGACTTCCTGTTGTGTGACAACAGCTACACAGAAGGGACAGTGCTGTGGGGAATTTAAGTTCTGGTTCTACCACCATTTGTCAAATTCAGCTGTCCAACATTTACGATTTTTCATTTTTCTTATGATTAGACATGATGGACCAATTTCCCAAGACCTATCTTTCACCATGTGGCCCCTGAAACCACCCAGTGTGACTTGTTATTGATGTTTTTGCTTTCTGTCAGATATTGTTTATGGAGTAGCACAGAGCTCAAGTGGGGGTAAGGTGGGCAAGGAGTGGAGAATGGAGGGTGGAGGGGTGGGGTGTGGGACAGAATGACACAGGGAATAGGGGACAGGATGACACAGATAACTAGAGATAAAATAATTGTCCTCAGAATTCTAGTTAGTAGGAAGAAAAAACAATTATAATACCAGGTAGCAAATGCCATGGATTTAAGATGGAGATGGGCAGTAAGTGGATGCCTTCTGGACTAGTGAAAACTATGTTTAAAGACCATGAAGTGTGGCAGACTTTTCCCTGTCCAATCTATTTAAATATTAGTCTCTGTGATTGGACAGAGAAAAGGGAGGCAGGGCTAAGAGTTGCCGATGGAGAGCAAGTCGACAGACAGTATGATTCAGAAACAAGCAAAGCAGAGGTGGGGATACTGTGACCAGTGGCTGCAGAGGCTAACTAGAGACAGAGGCGGCAGGACCACAGCAGAGCAGAGAGTTGCTGGCAGTAGCGTGGGAACTTGCCGGTCATTTTTTAATATTTCCCACAACAATGTAGGGTCCGTCCAGAAAAGATAAAAAGGTGCTGAGCTGAGACACTGTAGTATATGATGGGACCTGGTAGCATATACCCATAACTACAGCACTCGGAAGCACGGGCAGGAGAATTGGCAAAGGTTCAAGGCCAGGTCTACATGGAAAGTTCCAGGCCCTTGTGAGCTATACACAGAAACCCTATGGAAGATGGGTTTTAGGGAGAGAATCTGCAGCTCAGCCTAGGGACTAGGGCAGGGGACATTATGAGGAAAGCAGGAAAGAATTGGGGGACCCAGACGGAACCACAGTGTCTGCAATGATAAACAGTCCGGGGGTTTTCCTGAAAGTTTGGGAATCCCGGTGAACTCTCCTGAGGAAAGCGGCCATCATTAGTTGGCAGGCTGTGAGTCCATATTGTGGGAAAGGCAAAAAGGGAAAGACATTGGTTTTGGAGACCAATTTAAAACTATTACAGTTGCCCAGGAAGGATGGTGAATGGTGGCAGAAAGTGAAAGAGAATTCGGATGAAAGAAACATTCAGTATCTGGAAGCACAGGTTCTTGTAGATGAGCTGGAGGGCAGGGTGTGGTGTACAAGCCTTAATCCCAGCACTCAGAATGCAGAAGCAGGCCAATCTGTGAGTTCTAGGCCAGCCTGGTCTACAAAGTAAGTACCGGGACAGCCAGGGCTAGACAGAGAAGCTCTGTCTTGAAAAAAACAAAAACAAAAACAAACAAAAAAGCGTTGGAGGAAGTGGGTATTTATTTAGGAGGCACTCAAACTTTCAGCACACTGCTGCCGGTGAAAGTAATTATAAGCTACGATTCCACGGGTAAGCAGTTTGTTATTATTGTAGGGAAAGGAACAAAAATGTCTCATGAAGTTATGGAAGTTTGTGAACACCATTTGTGCTTTGGAGAGAGTGTTGGACCGACAGTTCCCTGGCTCAGGAGGCGGAGCGTCGAAGTAGGGAAAACCACTGTGGGCTTGAGAAGGGAAACAGCGATTCAGCTGCTTTACCGGGAACTGAAGATGTGGAGAGGTGGCTTGCCACATGAATACCAGGACCTACGTTAGCATCTAGCACCTGTGTGAAGCCTGGGCTTGGCCATGTAACCTGTAATCCCAGTACTAGGGAGTCAGATACAGATGGCTCATTGGAGCTTGCTGGCCAGCCAGCCTAGCCAATCAGTGAGCTCCAGGTCAGTGAAAGACCCTGTCTCAAAAACTTAAGTTGAATGGTGGAGGAAGATGCAAATGTCTACCTCTGGCCTCCACATGCACCTGCTCACAGGTACACACATCTGCATATCCACACAGGAACTGAAGCAGCAGGAAGATGGCTGTTGTCAGGAGCAAGGACAAGGCCATGGGCCCTTTTTAGGGCACTGCAGTGTTATCAGGAAAGAAAGACAGATGTTTGTTCATGTTCTATTTCACTATCTGACTAAATATCAGGTCTAGAGAATCAACCTCCTGCTCAAGGAAGCCACATTCTTTTTCGTGAATCACAGTGACAAATCCGTGTTCTCTGACTCAATCGTTTTCTGTCCCAACATCACTGTCAGTGTGATGTGGAAATTAACAAGTTACAGGGTTTGGTTTGGTTTTGAGAAAGGTGGTTGTTTGGAATTTGATTTGGTGATACCCAGCTTTGATCACTAGCACAATTAAACTCTAGATCTTTAGCTAAGGATGTAGGGCCATGGAAGAGCCCTTCTCTTTCATGCATAAGGGGAAAAAAGAAAAGAAAAGAGGGAAAGAGGGAAAAAGGAAGCAGGTTTCAGGAGGGGTTATAATTGAGGATACTTGCTCTTCTGTAAGCAATGAAATTTTAAAAATGTCTTGTCTTGCCTTTTGCCTGTCCCCCTTCTCTCTGTGTACACACATACACATGTATGAGAGTGCAGAGTGTGCATGTATATGACCGTGGTTGCCATGGTCCACCTTGAGTGTCATTCTTTAGGTGCCATTCATCTGTGTTTTTGAGTCAGTCTGTCACTGCTGGGCTGGCCAGCAAGCCCTAAGGATAATGGCTATAGTTTTAATGGTTTTGAATGCGGAGACTTTTCAGATATTGTTCTAAAAGCCGGAGAGAGACCCTGGGGCCTTGTCTGTAGTTCGCGCCAGTGCAGGCTGTGTGGTGTGCAGTCTTTGCTTCCTTCTGTAGGAAATGAAGGCAGTGATAGTAGCAATCTCATGAAGCATAGATAAGTTCATATCAAGCACTTAGTATATCACCTACCAAGTAATAGCCAATCAGTCTTCATTCCGGTTGATATTCAGCCTGACTGTGCGATTACTGCTTATGTATAATTCCTCTGCTTACTCATGGCTCCTCTCACTTAATTCCAATCACCACCTGAATGTACTTGAAAACAAAACAAAAACAAAAGATATGTACTTCCTCGACTGATTAGGGACAATAGTCCAAATATGGTCTTGATTTTTCTTAGGTATGTGTGGAGGGGGGTTGAATGAAGTAGGATTAAATGTTCCCTGTTGCTGCCGCACACACTGGAGAATAAAGTTCCTTGTCTGGGAACACTCCTATTTCTTAGGTATATCAAGGAAACAAACACCAAAAATGACCCAAATCAGCTCAACAATCTTATCAAGAAAAACTCTGATGTGGTGACATGGACCCCACGACCCGGAGCTACCCTCGACCTGGGCAGGATGCTGAAGGACCCAAGAGACAGGTTCGGCTTAAATATTTATGGGGAATTAAAAACACCTCATATAATTTTTTAATATTATGATAAAGAGCTCTCCTCCTGACTTGCAACAGGTCCCTACTTTGTAGTAA